>VZTT01055135.1:1742-14956 GCA_013400855.1 Buphagus erythrorhynchus | reverse complement strand
AGAATAAACCCTTCAGAAAAGCCCTTCAGTACCATAAAAAAGTCTATTGAAGACAGCAGTGCTTCCATAAAAAGAGCCAGAACACATGTTACAAGTCTCCACTGAAATGAGAATGCTCTTTCAAGTGCTCTTGGCTTTGGTGGGGAGGAGAGGCATGAAGTCTCCTGGGGGCATTTGCTTTCCTTCACTCATCTTTTGTGCAATGCTTGAAATGTTCTCTCAGACACTGAAAATGTCTCCATTCTGTCTCTGAAAACACATGGTTTTCTTCTCAGTTCTGGGCAGTGCACTTGAGAACAGATCAGGGCAGCATTTGAAAGCACAAGCTATGTGGTGACAAGACTGAAAGCGTTCTGTCTCCCTCTGCTCACAGGCAGGAAGCAAACTATTGTTTTAGTCTTGATCCTCTTTCTCTCTTTACCATGGGGATTGCTTGAAAACACTTACTTAAAAAGTGAAATGCAAGAGCTATCTTGTTAACAGCCATAAGTCTCAGGGGACCTGCAGGTTACTCAGCAGAAATTAAACAGGTAGTATCCTGTAGTGACTGAAAAAGGGTGGGTGGATAATCACAGCTTAACAGCTACAAAACTTGCATACACCTTATTTAAGGTACTTTCTGAAATCCTGGAAATGAGAGCTTTATACCCAGTCCGTCAAGGAATTTAATATTTTATCTCAGTACAGTTATTTTTATTGAACTCAAAACAAGCACCTACAAATAGTCAGCCAACCATTTTCATTATGGTGTGCTGAATCGGTTCTGGGTGCAAGAGTTTTTTCTAAAATAACTGCTGTGACTTAATATTACCAGGGTCTGAGATTAAACCTGATGAAATCCAACAAATTTTTTAAGCCCATAGCAAAAACCAACCAAAAAAATTTCTAAGCTCAAAATGAAAAAACTCATTACACTTTACTGTACAACTTTCCCATTATCCTCTTCTGTTTGAGCTAGGGGGAAGAAATTCCCTATACAAAAAAGGAATAAAATAAGTGTGGAGTGGAGGGACAAGTACAACAGAACTAATTCAGGCTTGGAAAATGCCTTTTGCACAGAAAAATTGAGAGGGAAAGAGGCAATATGGTATTGGAATAAGGAAAGTATCTTTACTTGGTCACAAAATTGGAAATAGGAGCTTAAAGCACTCAGCTTTGTAGACTGAATGCGCGGATGTACGTGGCCGGGCTACTTTACCTCATTTTTTCTGTATTGATAATAAATGCATACGGAAAATGAATTTATTTACGTTGAAGTCTGGGAGAGGACTCTTTAATGTGTGACTTCTGTGTAAGGACTCAAAAAGGGTCAAAGATAGGTGAATTCATCTCAAGCAACACCACACAAGCTAGATTGGTCTAATAGAGATTTTTGAATGAGCTGGTGTAGTGCGTTCCAGCACTCCAGGCCACTGCAGGGCTTCAGGTCTGCTGAGAGGACATGAGGGCAAAGGGGTGCGAGCTGCCCCAGAATATCAGAATATCAACTCCTGGGCAAAACCCACAGCTTGGAGGCTGTGTACTTGTTTAAAGAAAATACTGTTTTCTCCCCACACTGCACCACTTTTGTAACTGCAAGGAACGTCTCCTTACCAGTACTTTAAATGGAGCCTGGGTATTTTTATTTATGCAATGCAAGAGTGACTGCTGTGAATGCTGAAGATATGTGCCCTAACAACAGAATACATTTGACCTAAATGTGGACTGCAACGTGAGGTGCAGTATTTATGGCAGATGATTTCTTCTGCTTTTGATATTATGCCCTCTTTTTAAAAATATGTCTTGCACAGTCAGTGGGACACCCAGTGTGGCAGTGGGATTTTTTTTGAAGCTTTTACAGGCTACAATTCTCCTTCTCAGCATCTCGGGGTACAGGCTGTCAGCATATGTAATGTCCTGCAGGTATGATTTTAATGCCAAACAGCATGGACACTTTCTGTTACTTCAGAGGTCACTTGGATATTTTGAGAAATACCAAATCTAAATGAGGAGGTCTGCATTCCTTTACAAGTTTGGTTCTCTCTCAGTTAATGTACAGGTGTTATTGGTGTGGTGAGCAAGCTGGAGTTTTTTGTGTTAAAACATTAATCAGCTATCTTCACGTAGATATTTTCTGAAATAATTTTCACTTATTTTTCATGTATGTTGTCTGCATGTATTAAGGACATTTAAGAGGGCAGATTAATTACAGGGAGAATGCAGTTTGGTGATATCAACATCTTAATTTTTGGCAACCTTATCAGAATAGAAAACTTGGTGTTTGTTAGAGGGACAAAGAGGTAGAAGATTAGAGAAGTATGCAAAGAATAACTGGCTGTCTTTTGTGTTTATTTCTTTATTGTCAGTCTGAATTTGGAAGAAAAACAACTTACTGTGAATGCAAATGAAAAGCATGTGAGATCCTTTGTTTTTTCAACACATGGCTATGGTCTGCAGAATACACAAAATTTGAGTAAATATTTGAAAACAGAGTATTGGCCCTAAAGTAGAGCTCTGCTGTTGTAAGATAAGTTGCATATTGTGGTGTTGTGTCCACTCAGTACCAGAGAAGTTAAGTGCTCAAAGAAGTTTGAATTGAACTTTGAAGACTAATTAGGAAATGGTAGGTATGAAAATGCCCTCACCTTTGTGTTCATCCTGAGCACAGTACACTTCCTTGGGCAGGGCTGGCTAGTCATGGTATTGTCTAAGTTACATCTACATTCAGTAGTTCCTACATTAAAATGGGTGTTACTGTGCCGTGCATGGAATTTAACTCTGGATTTAAATGAACCCTCATTCAGAGTAGGCTCTGGAATGGGCAGTTTCAGTTCATTTTCTGAGGCAGAGATGCTTGCCTTTTCTTGACTTTTAAATATTGAGTAAATATATGCATCTGTATTTACTTAGCCCACTTGAGAAGTTCTTTTCACATCTGCTTAACAGTTTTCCTATCTTGCAGTTTGTCTGAAAATTGTTTCTTGAGTATTATTTTGGATTGTGAAATATAATTCATATACTACTTTAATTTATTCTTTTAAATAATGCATTACTGGAATATGAATATTGCCAAGTTATTTGCACTTCCCAATAAAACTAACAGATTTAAACTGCTATTTTATGAATGTTCCTTTTGAGGTAGTATGCCCACATCTTAATGGAGAAAGTTCCAGTAACAATTTGCAATTGCTATGAGTTCCACTTTTGTATCAGTTACATTGGTGTTGATCCTGATCTTTGGTGAACGCCTCTGTTCAAAGCTGGAGCTTAAGGAAGAATTTGTATGGCCTAGTTCCAACTATGTCTTAAAGCAAAGTTGTCTTCTGTTATCTCTGCTCTTCTGTTGCATACAGAATGTGCTATCACAGACCCCTGTCCATAAGGCAGGATTCTTCTCTTTATGGTAAATTTACTGTGTTTTAAGTGGTCTTAATTAGCTCAGCACATGTGGAGAAGCTCGTGGTGAATTAGACTCCATTCTCCTCTCACATAAGCTGTCCCTGTTGTGTTTCTCTTATTCATGTTAAACCCTTCAAAGATGCCTTCCCTGAGCCACAAGCTGTGATGTGAGATTATTAAAGGGTCTTCACTTGATCCTGGCTTCTGGTCTTTGGGGGGGAGAAACAGCCAGTGAATCAAAGAGAGGTGTTAAACCTTAATATGTTCTGGCAGAAAGATCTATAGCCAAGTGGAGACAAGCTGTACTGATATTGATACAACATGCAGTTATTTCAATAATCCATTCAGGATATCTCCTGTTACTGCAGCATGGAGCTTGGGACCAAGTTTTCTTCTGGTCTCCAGGTTAGTTATATAATTTCTCTAAGCACTGCGGGGGGAATGTAGAACTGATCAGAGCAGTAGATAAATTAGACAAAGGGAAAAGTTCAAGCAGATAATTAAGGTCTTACCAAGGCCTAGTAGCAAAATGAATCAAATTCATGCATGTGTGCAGCTAGGAATGAGTTTAAGTAGCTGGATCCTAAGGCAGTTAAGGTGTTGGTGCAAAACAATAACCATTTATCAGAATGAAAACTGAGACTTCATGAAGTTAAGTGATTTCCTTGAGGGTGTGCGGTGAAGTCAGTAGTTTTCAAGAAAACCAGGAACACTAGCTTTTCAAACCTGTTCTGTCTACTAGGCCACCAGAGTATAGAAATGTCACTTGTAGGAAGAGCAGGATTTGGTTTAAATGCAGCTCAGTTAATAGTGAAAATTGGTTGAAGAGTGGCAAATGTGAACAGATTTGCTCTTTGTGCATTTGCTGTAAAGCTAAGCAATATTTTACCTTTATTGTAATTAAGTGACATAGAATATTGCTGAAATACCCTGAAGTACTTTGGGAACTGTAACTCCAAAGGTGGTCTTGTTTTGTGCCTTTCATTGTGTATTATTGAGCCATGCATAGAACAAAACTTTGCCAAATGGTGATCCATAGCCTGGACTAATCTCTGTAGAGCAGATGGGAGTTTGACAGGGGAAGAGACAAGCTGACAGCTTGTCCTCAAATAAGAGTCATACACTGAGTTTCCAGTGCCAAGCTGGATTTGACATTTAATTAAAAATTTACCTCAGGAAAAAAAAGAGACCAAAAAAAACTTCCACCTCCATAGCCCCCCAAAAACAACCTTTCACATGCACACCCTGGTACAGATAGAGAATCTGTTTGGTGTTATTTAAACTAGAGCCCTCAGTGCCCAGAAAGCCATCACTGGGGACAGGGCAAACACTGAGATACTGTGGGGAATAGAGTCAGCATTAAAAATTTGTTTTGACTACTCTGTGACCACACTTGGCTTGAAGATATAGTGGTGCTTAATAAGCAAAACTAGTTATTAAAAACGCTAAGCCTGAGCTACTATAGTTAGAATATAATATGGATTGTATAATTCTGATAGGTTTGAGTACAATTTTGTCTTTTTATTGTGCGTTTGTGAAGTCAAGAATACTGAAGATATAAAAATCTTAGTACCGTTGCAGGAAGTACTTGTAGTCAGAAGGATGTTCCTGCATTTCAGTTTTATGTTCGGGATCACCCCATGGCACAAACCAAAGGCACCCATGGCTGCCTCTTGTATCCTTTTGGTTCCCCACAGATTTTTATGGTGTATTCCTGTCCTTGAGCTGGTCCTGTGTTGCTCTCAGCTCTCCCCTGTTGCTGTTCTTTTTCTTGGTAGCAGCAGCTACTGGTACTTGGTTCCTTTCAGGAAACTTCTGGCACTCCAAGGGGAGAAAGAAACACAGGAATGGGTGTTAGAAAAAGCATGAGGTTGTGAGGAAGGTGCCCTGAATTCTCCCTGAGAAAACATGTTGGTTGTCCTCAGTTTCTTTTTTGTTGCTTGTGTGAAGAACCTGAAGGTGATGAACCCAATGATGGCTGTGTGAAAAAGGAACACAAATTAAGAAGTCTGAATTGTTCCCTTTGCAGTTTGCCTGGCTTATTATAATAATTTGCAGGTTTTGTGCTGTTTTCTGAGGGTCACAATCTGTGTCAAAAAACCTGATGGTTGGGGAGGTGGAAGAAACACAACACAAAGATCCTTGATCTTTCTAGGCGAGTTGGCACATAAATAGATTATAAATTTTGTTCTTTATATGTGTACCTCATACTTATTGTGCTGGAAAGGAAAGACGAGTAGTTCATTTTCTAAAGTGTTTTTCAGTGTGGATGACAGATACACAGATGATGAGACAAACTGTCAGGGTCTAACTTGGAGGAAATTTTTTTTCCATTTTTGTAGTAATTCCTGCAACTTCCTCACGATAGTAAGTTTAATAAAAGATCAGTACATAATTTATTATTACTGTGGTAATGTGTAAACTATTGAAGTCCTACATTAATTGCTTCAGTCTGGGTTGGAATGTAGAACCATTGGTTATTCCTATTTCATAAAGGGATTTAGTAACTTTGAGTAAGATTTTTTTTAAAGGTGTTGAGGTAGGTGCTTAATAGTACTGAGATTTTGTAAGGTGCTCAACAAAAGCTGCATCAGTATTTCCTAATGAAAATATCTGGAGTTATCTGACTGATATTTTTGGTGGCTTCTTAAAATCCTAGTAGCTGTTTATTGCTACTTTTAGATGCAAGTTTCTTTCAGATTTTGTCGATGTGGCCTCTACCTGTCGCTCAGGGATGCATTCAAAGTGAATGTCTGGAGTTCCTATGACTTGGGAAGTCTGAGCAATTGAGCCCTCAGGCATCTCCGAGCACAAAGTGGCTGTTCCTCCAGCTGGAGCTGGGCGGGGTTTGCTGGAGGGATGACCGAGTCCTGCAGGGCAGGGATAGGCTCTGTGCAGAGGGATCCTGGGCCAGTGATGGGAGGGCAAACTGCTCCTGGCACTGACTGATCCCAGCGGTCAGGTGGGATCAGTGCCAGCATCTGCATTCTTCCTCTTGTGCATTGAGCACAGATCCTGAATTCAGGCCCCTCCTGGGGACAGCAGTCCCAAAACGCCTTCAGTTGGCACGATGTTCCAAGGAATCGGAATCCTTCCCTGGTATTCTTTCCCTGGCTGCTTTTAATAGTCTTTGGAGTCCTGCCTAACTTAAACTGTCTTGGAAACAAGTTATGCTTTTATTATTTGAGATGGCTATTTCATTAATAAGTGCCAGATTTCAGCTATTTTGGTAATTGTCTTAGTAGAAAGAAGCCTTTGGAACTATTGTTTCTACTTCAATTTAATCCAGGATGATACCATTTCATACTAGGGAGGATTACTACTGGTTCTGACTTTGTTGTCTTAAAGCACTAGCTGTATTGACATTTAAAAAACCAACTGGTAGCAACAATAACAACTAAAAATCTGCCAGTTCTCTGGAGAGTCAAGATGAAACATTAGTATAATGTGCCCCTGTAGAACATTTAAGTCCCATTGACAATATATCATGAATTTTTACAACACTTTTGACAAGAGCCAGTTAAGGCAGTTTTTATAGACAGGTTTTTTTCTCATTTTATTGAGTATTGAATTTAATCCCTGTGGAATTTTAATAATTTCAACTACAGCAGGAAAAGATACTTGTATCCAAGTAAAGGATAGTTCATCTACAGTTCAGTGAGTCTTGAATTTATTAATAGTTGAAATACTTTATAATGCTAGTAAAATTATATGGCAACATTGTTTATTGGTGTAGGGTCAGAGACTGTGAATGTATTGCTGGATGTTTGGCGAATGAGAATATCACAGCCTGTGCCCAAAGCATGTATATACTTATATGTAAACAAGAACTTGAATTGCTTTTAAGGAAACCAGTTCTCTTGGTAAACTGAAAATTGCATCAAATACGCTGGTGGGATCTTTGCTGTGAAATAATTTAGGCACTTCTGTGTTCTTTGATGCCTCTTGGTGTGGTAGCAGTGGTTGAATCAGTGCTGGTCTGTAGTCAAAGCTCTTTGCTGGCCTAGGTGACCGTGTATCACAGCAGGGTGTCACCAGGAAGGAAATTTCTACAACTGAAAAAGCACGGCTTCATTATATTTTGTCCAGTGCTTAATTTTCCCTGTGAATTAGTTGAAATAAGTTCCTTTCATCCAAGCTTGTATGAGACTTTAATTGGTAGCTTTATTTGTGAAGCATTGAGAGGTTTGAATTTTTTTAATCTGTCTAAGAGACCATAGCAAGGAAGAGTTCACAAAGGACCTTGAAAATTCATATCAAAGACAGCAAGTCATTATCACTAAAAATCAAAATGAAAAGCAATACTGAAGTAATAAATAAAACCAGGACTGTCCTAAAATTCAGCAATAACCTCTTTCTCTTTGCATGCATGCTGTAAAGAATTGAAATTATACAGTTCAGAGCATTTCTCTTATCTAAGCAGTAAGTAGGAAAAGTACATCTTCCCAAAACCAAATGATGCTTGGATAATTGACAGCATTAGTGCAACCTCATGTAAATAGAAGATGAAAGGTGAGAAGAAGGAAGCAAATACCAGAATTTTTATGACTTTATCACTTCTCCTTGAGAACCTAGAGATATAACACTCATAAAACATTACAGACACCAAGAGTTCTAATGAACACATATAGCATCATAAAGAGATGACATTTGCATTAAAGGGGACTTTATCTGTTGCATAATTGCACCTCAGCTAATATAGAAAACTGAACATATGAGCTGCCAGTCTGACTCACTAAATCAGAGGGAGGTTATACTGCAGGAACCCAATAATCGTGCCATGGTCGTGTTCTTACGGTGCCAGGACGTGGATCTGGCAGCAGCAGCTGCTGAGATGGTGCAGCCTGGGGAGCCTGGCTTACAGTAAGCTCTAGAGCTGTTCATCATCTACAAGGAAGAGCAAAAGGAGTAGCAAAACAATAAATGACAATAATCAGTGTCTTCAAGGAAGTAATAGAAAAATAATTACCTCTTTACCAGCTAGCTTTACCTGACAGTCACAAATTGAAGAGCAAATGATGAATTAATTCTTCTATGGAGCTGTGATGTGTATTGTGCACTTCTGTTTTACAGTAATGCTGGAATTGCTGCTCCTAGTTTTTGTGTCCTGGAAGAAAGCAGTTGTTGTTTGTATGTAGAGATGACATCAGTGGTGCGATGGGATTGTGTGCCTCAGCAAACTGCCCTGGCAGCCCCAGAGTGTGAGACCATGCAGTTGGCCTGAGTCAGTAATGTATGGCAACTGGGCATACTCGCAATTCTGACTACAGAAAATGGCAAGGAACCTCAGATACGCCACCATTTTTCTCCCTGTAGAGTTTGTAGCATCTGCTGAGCAAGTGCTCATTCTGTGCACTTAGAACTAGCGCTTAAATATTAATTCTTAACAAGGTGATAATTTGTGTCTGTCTGTAGCTGCAGCTGACCTAGCGTGTAGCAGCAAATGGACACCCTGGTGTGAAGAGCCACACTTGTTTTCTGCTTGTCTTCCTATGCCTGTCTGCTTGTGTCCAGGTCATTTTTAAGATCTTGTTTTGCTTAATTCAAATCTTTCTCAGACCTTGTCCTTGTCTTTGCTCAAATACGTTGGTGATCTTGTCAGTGCATTCCAGGCTGTTAATCAGAGTCCCCCTCCTGTGACCTTGCAGTCTGCTTTTCTGAAGGAAAACCACCGAAGATGGTTATTCAGTCACTTCCTTTGCTGCTTACTCTGTGTTTGGGTTCTTCTCTTCCCTGTGCGTTTCTGCACCTCTATGAACTGATCAGTAATTCTTTACATATGGAGCTTGAGACATCACTTGGGATTTCAGAATGGAGAAAATTTTGCTGCCTCCTAAAATTTTTACTGAGCTGTAGTTTAAAGTAAAAATTCTTTGTATTTATCTATTTTATCTTCCAATATCTGCGATTAGATCCTTCTGCTTTCCATTTTATTTTGCAAAGTATATATTTTGCTTTACTGTGGGGATCTGGGCTGGACCTCACAAAGTTCAGGTTTGCAATGAGTGAAAACTGAAAAGGAATTTTAAGGAAAGCTTTACTCTGAAACATTCTCACCTTGTTTTGATTTCTCAAAGAAACATTTATTTAAATAAGCAATAATCAAACCCTGGCATGTCTCTTTTCCTTATTTTAATATTAAATGGGCTCCCTCACTGAATTTCCATTTTCCATGTCACAGTTTATTGACATGTGCTGAGCCCTCTCCCCAAAGGGACAATTGCCTTAATGTTATTAGAGATGTGAAAACCAACAGCAAGCTTTCCTCTCAGGGCTACTACAAGGTATTTTGTGGCTATTTAGTTGTTTTGAAGAATTTGTCTTTATGCTTTCCAAACATTAAGATTCTGTGGGAAGAAAAAAGTGGAAAATTCATTGACACTTCATCTCATCTTTATATGCTTTTATTTTTAATAAATTTTTTTTGAATGGAAACTTATATGTAGGTGAGAAACCCAGCTTCACAAGCCAACGAACACCTGTAAAATTGGGAGAGTAAGAAAATTGCTTTGCATTTGCTGAGTGTTTGAATTGTGTCTGCTCCCATGCGGTGGCAGCAGTGAGCAGCAGCTGCCCCTCAACCGTCGCTACAGAGCCGAAATCCAGATTTTACTCAAGGCTGCAATAGAGCTAACTGAAATCCCTCACACACACCTTGGAGTTGACTGTATGGGGAAGACATAAGGAGATAATAATCCAAAAACTTTGGATTGCCAAAAGTTTTTGCTGCCTCAACGGTTCTTTTCAACTGAAAGAGAAGCTGCAGGAATGTAAACTGTGCCAAGAATCCAAGTGCTACAAACAACAGTTCTGATGTTAGTTAGTGTAACTGCATTAACAATATTGGTACGTGGCCCTGACAGGTTTTCTTATTTCAACTCCCTGTCATGATTTTTTGGAAAGTGGGGGTTTTGTAACTCCTCTTTCTTCCCCTTTATTTAACCCTTTCTATATTCCAGGAAGCATTTACTACCTGGAGTATGTATAGAATAGCAGAGAAGAGAAGAAGAGGTGAAGAGACAATATCTCTGTGCAAGTTCAATAACTCCTGCAGTTATTGCTTCCTTGGAATACCTCTGTGGGTTTCACTGTGCTTGGGGTTTTAGTGCTTTGGATTATTGTAGTTAGAAAAAAGAAGGATCAGAGTTCTTTGTAGTCTTATCAGCAGGTGACCAAACTGGGATGGGAGCTGGTCCTGTAAGCTCCAGGAGAGAGCTGCCTTGTGATATCCTCACAGCGGGAAAAAGAGAGCATTGGAAGTTTCAAGTTTTGTTCTATTTGTGAACTTCTCTGGGTTGTTTTCAAATAATTTTGAAAGGGATTCTGTACCAAATGCTTCAAAAATACAAGAACAGCAAGAAGATATTATTTCCCTGTGGTCTTGTTCCTTTGCAGAAAGAATCTGTTTGAAGCTTGCAGTTCTCACATCGTGAAAGGACGTGATAATGATCACATTGGGGTGACTGGTTGGGTTTGGTTAGAGAAATGGCAGAATCCAGGCAAAGGACAGGATCCACCTCCAGTACTGCTGGCTGCCATGTGAGGGTGGACCTGTGTTGGTGGGACACTGCTGTCATTGTTGGAATCCCAGTAAAGATGGGAGAGCTGATGGTAACAAAGAGGATTTAACATTTTATTTATCAAGGTGCACATTGGGCATTGGGAAGCTTCAGTCTTTCCTCTTGTCCTGAAGGACTTCCAGGTCAATCATGTTTGTTTTAAATTATGTTTTTCCTTGAGGAACGTTGGAGAACCAAATCTACTTTTGCTGTTACTTGGTTCACACTGATTTGAGGATCAATTGAGTGACCATGGGAAACAGTCCTTCATGGGATTTTTTTTTCTTTTAGTACTATTGTGCCACTGTGGAATAGAGAGGTAAGTGTGAGTAGAAACATGGAAAGCTCACACAGGGAGGTACTCAGATAAATAACTCCAGATTAAATGTATTTGCTAGGTTTTATCTCTGTTGGAGTTCAGTTAATCACTGAAGAGCCTCTGACTTGTGTTATCTTCATAACACACTCACGGAAGAGCTTCTCGTTTTGTAGTGCTGTTTGTATGACATGGGCATGTTATTTTTTTAATCTGGCAGAAAAGGGATCCATTTGCTCTTAGTATAGTTCAAATACAACAGGACCTGAATTTGGTTTTGGTTTTTTTTTTTCCTTAACTTTGGGTTTTTTGCCAGTAGCGTAAGAAATAAGACTTGGTATTTATGGCTGTATTCTCTCCTAAAATAAAATGAAAATAAGTATTTTCTGCCTCATATCCCATACTATAATAGTTTACTGCATAAACTCTGAGGCATTTTAGCTTCAGATGATGTGCTTCTTAAAGAAGAATATGTTGTTAAGTCTCTAACATTCCAGAGATATTTCCGAGACGTTGATTCAGTGGATGATGCATCATCTAATGTGTAAAACAACCTTGAAAATGAGAATCCAGCTCTGATGGCAAGGTTCTGTGACTGTAATCAGACCTCTCTGTATCCCCTAAGAGTTGTTTCCAGACAGCTTGTCCAGGTCTTTGCTCAGGCTTTCCAACCACTGAGATCTGGGTAAATGGCTAAAAAGAAAGCCATTAAGAAAACATTAAATGGAAAATAATAACTCTGATGTAGCCTTTGTTTCCCTCTGCAGACCTTGTGGGTAGGGCTTGTAGTGTATATCCTCCTACTGAAAAAAAGCCCAGAACCCCAGACTAAAACCTAAGGACTTCTCTGCCTAAAAGATAGTTTTAGTTGCTTGAAGTTCTACCACATAAATCAGATGGTTTTAATTTTTTCCTTTCAAGCTTTAACTCAAGCCTTTGTCTTTCTTGGCTCCTTACCCTTATGCCTGGTGCTGAGGTTAGTTGAGTAATTCACTCCTGCTGGGTGTTCTTTACCTCTGGATATGGCCACTAGGTCATATCAAACTTCCTCTCCAGTCACCCTCCACAATATTAATTTTGTACAGCAACATGCAAGAAGTAAACAGTTGCCTCCAGAAGTACAAAAGTAGCAGTAGCTTGCTGCTTCAATTGCAGTCACGTTGGGTCTGTTCAGCAGCACCCCTGGTTCTCACTGTGGTATCACAATCGCAGAAGTGGGACAACTGTGGGCAGGCATCCTGCACTTGTGACTGCTGGGTCTTTAGGAGATACAAAGGGAGACACAGGGCCCTTTGTGCGAGTTCTGTAGCCTGCAGCAGATAGGAGAAATCAAAACTGCCAAGTTGACCACTTAAACTTTGTCAAGTAAAAGATAAGGAATAGTTGTGTCCCCCTGGCAAGTTCCCTCTTGTCTTCTGGGAGTGCCAGCACAGCATGAGAGAGGCATTAGGAAAATGTTTTTAATACAGCACCTATATGGTGTGACAAACATGGACTCATGAGGAGATGCTTTGCTTAACTGCTCTTCTTGACACCAGCTGTGTAACAGGAATTAGCATTGAATCTTTNAGTGCCAAGCTAGGTTTTGCATGTTTTGCATTTAATTCCAAGCCCTATCAGTTTGCTTGGCTTTTCAGAGAGCAGGGTGCTAAAATCTTTACTGAGCCAACCCATTCTTGTTGGAGGAGAGTAGTATAAAGAAAGATTTCCAACTCTGCTTGGTTTTAGAAACCAACTGAGCAGTCCCAGTTGATGTCAGAAATTGTGCTATACACTTTTTTCCCATTAAAACATACAAAACAAACTGAGTCATGATCATGAAGATACACAACTAGATGGTTCTCTTTCATTTTTTTTCTTTTTTCTCCCTTGACATGGTTTAAAATAAATTTGAGGCTAGAGTCTAATATTTACTATCTTATGACTCTGAATTAAGTGCATTTGTATCAATGCAGTTACTT
>VZTT01055133.1:16412-43945 GCA_013400855.1 Buphagus erythrorhynchus | reverse complement strand
TTAAACCATTGTGTCACACACTGCTAAAAGGACACCAAAACTGAAACCTAGAAATCTAGACCTTGTTAAAGTTTCTTCCTTTCCTAAAAGCCGTAAGCCATGTTTTAGTTTCTTTCCTCCCACTCACCATCCCATGCCCAACGCTATTCAAAATGTTTCTTACCTTCTGCTGGAGCAATTATTTAGTTTTGTGCTTGCAATACTCTGGTGTTTCAATCCCAGTTTTAGAAGTCTAAAAGCTTCTTTTGAGTCAGAAATCTGAACCCACTGCAGATCTTCAGGAAGAACAAATATGATAATTTTTTAGATAACATTACTAAAATAAGTATTATGGGGCTAATGTATGCACATCAAGGACACTACATTTACTTGAGGCATAGAAACATTTTACTACACCTGCTTCAGATAGAAGTTATGTGATGACAAATCAGATCAAAATGCCTCCTTCTCATAGGAAAGTCAAGTACCTCACATCATTTCATCATTCTATTAGCACATTAAATATATTCCNATATAAATCAGACTACGTAAATAAGCAAGCAACCTTAGCCTGAGCAGACAAGTCAAAAAAGTAAGGTCTAACATGAGTAGAAAGCCCTATAGTCATATTCAGCAAGGCAGAGCTCTACCTTCTACATCCTAAAATAAAGAACAGCTTCAATTTATACCACAGTTGAGGCAGGGAAAGGGAGGAAGGGGCAGTCATATGGATATCTTTCAGGACCATCAACTTAACTGAAAAAAACCAGAAGAATTTTGCCTGCAATATGATGGCCATAAATCTGAAGTCTGCTTCTCTACAGAGAATACTGAAAAAATCCCAGAAACAAAGATCTAAAAAACTGTTGAGCCAATTGTAAGTACAGATAAGAACTACAGGCCTCTTTTTCTAAGAGAATGGAAAAAAGCAAAACACTAAATTTGTCAATTTTTTCCAGTATTTCTCCTATTTCAAAGAAATATCAAGGCAGGGGAGTGCAGAGACTTGTAACAGTTCCAGTCAAGAGTAAAGATAAAACAGTATTAAAGGTAGAGATACTTTATGTACACAGATTGTAGTAATTTTGTTATTTAGTTTTCTAATCTAAACATCATTACAGGTAGACCAAATTTTTCAAATTACATTTGGCAATTTGCAATGTATTCTATTCACCTTTCACAAAAGAACATCCCTTGATGTCTTGAGCAAGGCGCAGTGTTTTTCTTTTCTTGTCATTTGATATAGGAATCAATAGATCATAAAAGCATTCATTGTAAATCTCAAAAAATGAAACCCAAACAGAAAACTTGATGTAATTTCTTGCAGTTGTGATAGATTGTTCTGAGTCTTTTGAGATATCTTCCAAATCTGCCAAGTACAAAATGTTACAAACCAATATAAACATAGTAAAGTGAGTTTCATTAAAAAATTAGTAAGTAAAAATTGATATAACAAGCCTTCTAAAAACACTCAAAATCCAAAATCCATTCAAAAATCCACTGAAGGTCCCACTCCATTTCTTAAATATCTAGAAGTCATATGCTTAACTTACATATTTGCAAGACACCCCTACTCTACTGCTTCCTTTTTCCCTTTTAAATTATATCAACCACATAAAGCTTGGTTAGAATTAGTCAAATTTCTTCAACATCTTTTGAAGGCAAAACTAAACTGACAAGACATTTCGACTTTTTAAAGTAAACCTAGTATTTAGGTAGTTTTTGAAACGCTAGAATTAAGTTTATATAATTACATAGAAGTACTCTAAAAGCCTGTCAGGATACCATTAGGACACAGGATAAGTGGTACTACTTTTTCTTTGCTATAACTTCAGCTCATTTAATGCCTATTCAGATATTTTTCTAACCATTTCGTCCTTGCCTTTTCTGACCAGATTATTTGCTCACTATCCAATTCACAGGCATATAAAGCTGACAAGAAGTCATTTTATTAACATAGGCCAGAAATCAGTTATTGACCTCAAGAAGGCTTATTTGCCAGCTTTAACTGCAAAACTTTCATATAAAACATACCCTGAGAATCCATAGGTGCTTTGTTGCTAGTGTTAATCTGGTGGTCTACCTGCAAAAGAAAAACTTTAGAATATATTGTTGACAGTACAAGCTATTTCTAACAGCTCTATTGTATTACTAGATGGAAATACAGCATGGTGGCAATATGCCACTAGAAAGATCCTGGTTACACACCAGGTCTAGCTCAGTGCACCTGTACTCTGCTATTGATAGGGCTGTTCTTGCTCACACTCACCCCTGCCACTTCCCTTACATCAGTATACAGCATTTCAGCTTGCTGACTTGGAAACAGTCTAGCCACAGAAAACTAGAGGAGTAGGAACCCCTCACATAAACAGGGTGATTTAAGAGGAGGATTTCAGGACTCCAGTTGCAGTTTAAACATTAGTCTTAACCTGGTAAATCCAGGGAACTCTGAATTTTTTATTATTGGTATTTTGCTAATATTGCATTTCATATTTTTCCAGCTTACTTGGCTAACTCTTGGAAACAGAGGTAAATGTAGAACACTCATTCACTTAAAAACTGAAATGAGCAACTTATTGCTTCATGATACATGTTTGAAATAAATTACATAGTTAAAGTAAAGTCCAGGTTTTAATAAGAGAAAGACAATTTTCTTTTGCTATTAAAAGAAAAAAGTAAACTAAATAACTATAGCTAGAGCTTAGGAGCTTCACACATACACTCCCTTCCCANTATAAGTATGCTTAAGAGAACTAACATGAAATAAAAAAACAGGTATGGTTTGGTTCAGGTTTTTTTAGTGTTCTGCCAAGGGTATATTTCATAATTTTTCAAATAAAAATTTAAGGTATTAGGTTTTATATGTATAAAACATCCACATAAACATCTGTTGCAGTAGATGCAAACTTGGCCAGCAAATCTGTAGGTTTTAAGTGTTGTTCTTATAAACAGTTTCAGAAACTAGAAGGTGCATTCAAACACACGAAAAGTTTTTCTGAAGTTCCTTTTGAAGGCTGTCAGAGCTAGACTTAACTTACTCCTGTGCTAGTGAAGTCACAGAACTTTGCTGCCACCTACCTTCCACACTGGAGCCCAGTTAACCAATGGATAAAAATCAAGGCAACAGATACATATGTTCCTTTTTCCTTTCAACACTAGCGATTACCAAGGGAAAAGCTTAATTCTTTTTATAAAAAAAAAAACAAACACCCAAAAAAACCCAAAAAAAACAAAAAAAAAAAACAAAACACAAAAAAAAAAACAAAACACAAAAAAAAAAACAAAACACAAAAAAAAAAACAAACACCCAAAAAAACCCAAAAAAACCAAAAAACAAAACAAAAAAAAAAACCCAAACAACCCAAGAAAGTACCTTTCTAGTTCCAAATCCTTATACATGCTCAGTTTTATTTTACATTATTCCCCTCATTTCAGAATTAGAAGATACTAAGAAAAAGGTATGGCTATACAAAATACAAATTCCCCATAACTGTAATTGGACTAAACAGCTTCAGAATTTCAGTCAGCTCCTAAGACTGGAGTGTATTTCTGGACTGCTCAACAGTGAATTGTAAGTAAAAAGCCCAGCAGAAACTCATCTTTAATTCAAACTTTTAAGCCCACTAGCTCTGTAGCTCTGCTGCTTCAAACAGAAGTTTTGCTTCCTTGAAGGATATTTGTCAAACTGAATGGGCAATGACCTCAAAACCATTAATTTCTTTCCAGTATCCTGAAGGACAGTATGTTCTTTAATAGATCAGACCTGCTAGCATCCTCACAGATAAAGAAGGGATTATTTACATTTGGTTCTTATTAAACACCAGTAATCCCAGAGGATAAATTATAAGGTGCCCAAGATACAGAAAAAAAACCAAAAAAAAAAATAAAAAAACAAAAAGAAAAACAAAAAAAAAAAAACAAACAAACAAAAAAAAAAAAACAAACAAACAAAAAAAAAAAAACAAACAAACAAAAAAAAAAAAACAAACAAACAAAAAAAAAAAAACAAACAAACAAAAAAAAAAAAAAAAATAAAAAAACAAAAAGAAAAACAAAAAAAAAAACAAAAAACCAAAAACTTAAGAGTTTACATGCCCATGAAGTGTTGAGCCACAAGACAAAAATCCCCAGGAACAGGGTTCATCAGCTCTATTGCTCACTTTACTGCTAATCTAAATGCTTGGCTGCCAGCAAATAGACACATCCATGGTTAAATACAGCCAGTCTCTTCCCAATGCAATGAACATGGAGCTATCTAAAGATGCATCAATATAGAAAGAAGTGCTGCCCTACCTCTTTTATTAGACGAAGTAATGAATTTTTAACAGCAGTTTCTTCTCTCACTTGGGTTTCAGTCAGCTTTATATAATCTCTACACCGATAGGGTTTGAGATCCATTGCTGTGTACAGCTTTCCTTGAATACTTTTAAACAACATATCCATAGTCCTTGGCAGAATACCAACATCATCTTCTGTCCCTGAAAGAACATACAAGAGAAAAATCCAGTTATTACAAGGTATATGGATAAATGAGGACAGAAAGATAATATAAAACTCAAGGCATACATGAAGAGTCTGAAGACAACTTATAGCAAGAAGTGGAGTTTGCTTTGTATTCTCAAGGTAACAGAAATCATTAGAGAGTTTTGAAAAGTATTTGGCTTTCAGGAACAGTTCATGCTCTATATCAGTAATCAGTATAACAGAAAAAAAAAAAACAAAACAACAAAACAAAACAAAAAAAAACAACCTGCTGGAGTGTTTTGCATAAGCTTAGCCTTAAGGGAAAAACAAAAAAAACCCACGGCCAAACATTTGATAAAGTTTTGCAATTTTTCAACTGAATTTCATAAATTGCCTTCACTCTCTCAAGGAAGTAATCTTGAAATAAAACTCATGAATGATCTCCTAGCTGCAGTCCTGTAGTAATTCCACAGAACTTTCAAAACAGTTTCTAGAAGCCTTGCAAAGACTCACTCCTTTCCTTGTCCCAGACCCTTTTCTCTGAATATACTACTTTTGTACCTAGAAGACAGAGTCAAATATATGCCTCAGTGCACACTTCATCTTTCTGCATCCAAATCCAAGTTTTAAAAGGGTTCTCTTACATTTGATTTCTAAACCAGAGAAAAAGGAAGAGTGGAAGAGGAACTACTGTCCTGTCTCAGGCTGATAATTTCTCCTGCTTTTGAGACAGATGGACATTTAATAGTTACAGCACTAGCTGCATCAACTAAGTCAGAACTTACAAAAAATTTGGAAGGCATTCAGATCCCTAGCTAGTAGCTAAATACCACATTAAACTCAAGTAGTCTTGCATTACATTTGTTCCTCCTCATCTCCTCTCTACTAATTTTTTGTTTATTGCAAGGCCAGTTGTAATTCAACCTAACACGAACAAAGGAACAATCACTGGTGAACGAGGAAAAGTCCTAAAAACCTGCTTCATCCTTCACTTAGGTCCTTTGCCATTCATTGACTGAATACCAGTTCCCATGTTAAACTGCAATAACAGAAGAGTAAATCATAGCACTCAATAGGCAACATTCTGAACATTCTGCCCTGCCAATTTTTATCAGAGTCCTAAAATATAATACCATGAAAAAGTTTCTAGCCTAAAAAGTGTCAATCAGAAATTCTAGAAACCCCACACAATAAACCCCAAACTAGTCTGATGCCTAGAATGGCTGACCTGGCAGAGAGACTAGGCAGAGCAAAAGGAATAAAACAGATATTTATTGAAATGATACACCTTGGGCAGTGCAAGAGCCTGGCTGGGGCTACACCCAGATCAAATCCAAGATGGATCCTGGTCATGAGTTTTTACACTTTTATAAGTTTTGGTTCATCTACATATTGGGGTCAACTGTCCAACCACATCCCCAGGCTATGGAGTCTCAGCCCCCTGGCTTTCCCCCTTTCCTTCAACACTGTTCATGCTTTTTGGGTAATGGGTGTCCTTGATTCTCCAGCTAGGAAGGGATTGTTTTGTCTAACTACCCTGAAGAGAACTTACTAACACCTAATACGAAGTTTCAGAGTTACACACTAAGCAGCAGAGAATCTGAAAAACATAAAAGCTAAAACCCAAGATATCAGTCAAGCACAAGAGACTATACACATGAAGAATTGTTGTGGTTTTGAGATTTACCTTTATTTATTAGGACAGAAAAGAATATCCCATTCTTGCCCCAGACAAATGATAACTGAAAGTACTGGCAGTAGTCTTTAATTACAATCCAACTAACAGAAGATTGCTTAGAAAATATTGTCACTTCAATAAAGATTAGTATCAAGTGACACACAACTCATTGTCCTTCTACTGTTTCTTTGTATAAAATAATTGATATTGCATCCAGATCTGCCATTTCGTTATAGGAGAAACAGTTTCAATGTGAACCAAATCACCTCATTTGTTAAAATGCTTTGAAAAATAACTGAAGAATGACATCTTCTGACCAGAAAGGATATAGAGCTTTAACAGAACAGAAATAATGCACCAGGAGACAAGGCTTCCTAGGATATTATTAAGCTTAGGAACTCAAGCTAAGACAGAAATACATTAAAATAGTCAGAAGTTTCAAAACATTTATTCTCTGCCTATAATAATTGAAACACTCAAATATTAACTCTTATTTATGCATATAACCTTTATAATAATAAAAGTCCAGAAAATGCTAGTCTAGTGTGGAGTAACTTATACTTTTCAAAATCTGTTATATAATACGTATTTTTTTTCCAACTCCCCCTCATCTCTGGGGTATGAGATACTTGGAGAAAAATAGAAAGATCACATATACCTGGCTGAAATTATAGAGCCTTACAAAGTAATATGACTATGTGTTTGGGTTAACTCAGGTAGTGACTGTCTGTTGGCAGTTAAATTTGTTATGGAAGGAGACTTTGAAAGACCATTAGAGAAATAAATGGATAGAGACTTCATTTTAAATGAAGGAAAAAGTTATAATGTTTCTGCTAGAAGTAATCCTTACTTTAAAAAAAAAAAAAAGAAGAAAGTGCTTGCAAGAACTCATTTCTACTTTTACCTTGGAAAGTGTAAGTTTTTCCAGCATTTGTCACACCATATGTAAAAACAAGACGATTATATCCATCTAGGAAATCTTGCACTGGTTGCTTCATGGTACCTTCAAAGAATTCTTCTTGGGTTGTTTCAGGTCCAAACACCTGAGTATTACCAGGAAATATTTATACTTTGAGTAGTTATTACAGACTTTTAAAGCATCTTAGGATCTTTTGAGTTCTGCCAGTTTATAATCTTAAAGACTAAAAAGTTTAAAAATACACTTCGCTTGGTATTCAATAATGTAAGTTAAAACAACCTATACTGGAAATAACTTTCAAAAATTTGAAGATAACTCAATTACTTGTGAAAAAGTGAACTTCTGTAACATTGGTCCTGAAGTTTTTTCACTTAATCGACTCAGAAAGTGTTGGGGGGGCTTCAATACAATGTTTGTTGAGTCTTCAAGTGAAACACAGTCCTATCAAAAGGAAACAAACAATGCAGGCATGAAGAGACTATAAAGAGCTCAGCTTACAGGAAAAACAAACAAAAACCCCCCAACAAAACAAATGTTAAGTATTTTTAAACTAAATAAATGTCACACCTGTGATCCATTTTCTCTTTCCAATGATGTAAATGGCCTGATACGCAGGCAAACTTGTATGTGTCCCTTAGAGTCCAAACTGCTCCTCTTAAAAAAAATTAAAACATTAAATAATTAGCGCATGAAACCAGTTTTACTTCACCAGGCTGTTTTGAATTGACATATAGTAACATGGTAAGCAAAACTACTTCATTAGATCAGCTTTTACAAGTGCTTAGGCCCCTGCAGAAGCTTGCTATGGTAAGTTAATCTTGCAACACATTTATGTAAACACTGCATTCAGGGCAACAAAAACATTCCATGAACTGGCAATCAGCCTCATTCACAGAAAACCAAAGTGCCCAACAGGGGATCAGTGCAGTGCCACACAACTTAGTCTAAATCCCATGCATCTCCTTCAAACTAAAAAATAACTAAGAAACTTTTCATCTTCTCTGTAAAATTCTGACTACTCTTATCTATGAAAGGACTAAGCTTATGTTTTAAAAAATAAATATCCAAACAGTAAAGTATTCTTACCTGGCTTGTGTCCGAGCCTGAAGAAACCAAAGAAAATTCAGAGGAGAGATCTGTTTTAATATCTTCCACACTTACTGGTCCTGCTCTTGGAGATGGCTCAATGCTAGCAATATAGGATGGTCTGTAAAACTTCTCATTATCCAAAGTCGGTTCCATTCTGCAAGATCAAATAAAGCTATTTTGTGCTCTCTGATCATGTAACATAGAGCTTCTGAAGTCCCTTAGGAGATGTGTCAATTTGAAAGTGGTAAATGTAATTTCTTTCAGGAAAAAGTTTTCTTCATCCTATTCATAATTTACATAGCAAGTTTCTGATGGCTGGAGAGGGGGCCTGCATCATGAATCGAAAACAGCCACTCTTCTTTGAACAGAAAGCAAATGTTTACCAGGGTAAAACCTCACATATATACCACAAACTTGCTAAAAAACAGTCTAACAAGAAAGATAAAACTTAAAATAAAAATCTAATTCCACATAACTTCATGATCCCATTATAGCTTCCATTTAGAATGTCATGGTTATCTCTGCAGAACTTGACAAATACTTGGTATTATAAAGATAACACAGTGGAGCTTAATACAAGACACAGTTCAGACACATTCCAAAGGCTAATAGATAATTTTAAGCTATTAAAGGGGCACTAGTATATTAGAAAAGCTCATGCCAGAGTATAAGTTAAAGTATAGCTTTTTAGTAATTTTACAGCTCAGCAATTAATTTATTAATACATAATTTACTTTTTTTTTTACATTTCACAGATTGAGCAGTGAAAATAAAAGTAAAATGATTCAGTGTTGACAGTACACAGGCAAATTTAAAAATAACTATTAAAAAGAGAATTTTATTGTAAAACATTAATATATCTTTTCTGCATTTTACTCTTCTATTAATTTTTCCTGTGATAGTACAGATGTGATGTGGCAGGTTTTTTTTACAGATCAAGTTTAAAATAAACCACTCAGCAATTACTAATAGACTATGGCAGCAAGGGACCTAGCAATCAGACACCACAAGACTTCCTATATTTTAAAGCTTTGGACACAACAATTCAAGGGTCTTCTAGTGCTACATTGCCATGTCTAGGCTACAGCAAAGCATGCAAGTTGTTTTACTGAATTCTAAGAGAGCATGCAGTGTTCATTAAAGTAATGGGCAGAGCAGGACTGGTTCAAAACCCTTTTGCTCAGGAAGAGTGGTGGTTTCCTGCCTATAATGCAGTCCCATTTCAATTTCCCCCAGGATAAAACCTGAGATGTGTCTGCATTTCAGTGTCAAAACACTTACGGGCTCAGTCTTCCTATCTAGGCTGCAAAAGCCAGACACAACTTGAAGCAGTTAGACAAATGCTACCAGGCTGCAAATGAGATAAAGCTACATATAAACTAAGCACCAATGTTTACTTCCTAATCTAATATTTCTTCTAATTTTTTTTTTTTTTGCCTAGCATCTGTATGAAAACCTGGAAAAACTTGCCTGAAATATCATCATGGCTTGAACAAAGACTGACCTATGAATAAGCTGTGGTTGGAAAGAAACATACCTGTGCTGTCACGATCTGGAAGTCTTATTCATCAGCTACACAAAACCACACTGCAAAACTCTTATCAGTCCTTTACAGGACACATATTTGTTAGATGACTGACATTTTAGTTGCTTTAAATCTAAGCTTAAAGTGTGATTTGTCAAGATTATGCTCTCACTCTGTACCTTTTTCCTTAAGAAGCAAAAGACAAGCATTAAGCTGTGTACACAAAGCCAGAACTAGAAGTATTTGCACAGCCCAGCGGTCAGAACGGTGAGGTTCAAGCCCTGCCTCCACGTTGAGTCACACAGCTCTGCAAGTACTGCAGGTATTCTGGTAGGAACAACTATACTGCCCGGCTGCAGGCACTAAAAGGTGCTCGTGTTCTGGAATGATTATAAGCCTGCTAACCGTGGCAATAGAATTGAGAGCTGCAGACACCCTAAAAGAAGGAGATCCCCAGAGGCCCACACAGCAAAGCACGGCCACAGCACACACACAGCCTGTGGTGCTGCCAGGCAGCACAACAAAAGGTACAAAGAGCTCCAAACCACACAGTAAGGCCGGCAGCTTACATAAAAGCTAAAGCACCGCTTCTAACACCTAAAAAAAAAAAAAAAAATAAATAAAAGGAAACTTTCTTCTCTGCAGGTATCAACCTTTCACTTTCAGCTTTACGCTATCTGCCTCTTCTTATGGGACACAACCGCCACGGCTCCGGCAGCAGCACAGCCAGGGCGGGAGTTACCGAGGCCCTGCAGGCCCCATCTGAAAGTGCTCACACCCCACAGCCCGTCCCGCGTAACCGGGATGGCAGCGGGATGAGCCAGGGGGAGCGGGCTCCGCGCCGCCCCCACAGAGACCACCCACACCGCTTCACGGCCCCACGACCCCCGCTTCACAACCACCGCGACCCCTCTGCTGCCGAAAGCTCGGTGCCCCACACACCCGCCCCGGCCCCGCTCGCTCACCCGCCCGGCCCCAGCCGCTCCTGGGCTCACGCTCCGCTCCGGCCGCGGCTTCTTTTCGAATCCGACCAATGGCAGCGCACGGCACCGCGCGGCCTCCTGGGAGGACGGCGCTGCCGCGGCGCAGGGCTCGACGGGAAGTGTAGTCCCNCTCGGCGGAGGCTGTGGTGCCACCGCCACACGGGGCCGCCAGCGCCCGGCCCCGCGGCGACAGCAGGACCTCAGCTGCCGCGGGAAGGCGCCCTGGCCCCGCCGGGCCTGCCCTCACCTGCCTGCAGCGCCCGGACTTCGCCTCTCTCAGGTGCGGCAGAAGGACGAGTGTAAGTTCGAGCTCTGGGTGATTACAGGCCTTTTGCTGTCAGTTTATAAACAGGATAATCAGGCCAGTGACCTGCTCGATGCCTCGTACCAGAACAGAGACCAGCTGAATGGGGAAACTCCCATTTTAAGATCAGGATGTGCTTGTGCCTTACCCCGAGTTCCAGTCCTGACAAATGACAGCTGTAGAAGACACTTAGTACGGTACCTTTGTTTAAAACCTTCCCCACGCAGAAATTGTTGCTGAGTGCCAGGTTTGCATGATGGGCATTTAATTTCTTAATCAGCAATGAGAGAAATTCTTTGGCTTTATTTTCAAAACAAGGTCATCATGCCAATGAGGTCATCATTTTCTTGAATGTCAGTGTATGGAAATGTACGGAATTTGGTAACAAAAGTCACCATGAGTTTCTCTTTAGAATCAGACAGAAATTTTTTCAGCCTTAATAAGAAATGTCTGCCAGTTTTGAATTGAAATAAAAGGACAAGTAACTTGAAAGTAGTTAGTATCTGCCAAAACCAAATGTTTGTTTTTCATTTGAAGAAAAGACTGCCAGCAAAAGCAAGCAATTCTGTAAAGGAATAATTCTACACAGATTTTGTATCAGCTGCTTTCTTGAGGTTGTCTCTAACATTAAATTCTATCTTTCTTTAAACAGAGGCTGTGTCATATCAGTAAAAGAGGTATAGTAAAAGATTTCAGTTCTGCTGTAGGCCACTTTGTAAGAGTTGGTCTGTTTTAACAGCAGAAAATGATGCAATGTTGAATTTGAAATTGTTTGCTAGCAAAACTGAAAAGTTCTTGAAATTATACTGTAAGACTCTGGCTAACCTTTTAAAATTATTTTGGTTTCTATCCTAAACAGAATACAAACTACTGAAGTTACCTAATGCTAAATCACCTTTTTCATACCAGAAGAGGACTAAGAATGACTTTCAAAATAAGGGAAAAAATTAGCAGCTGGGAGAAAACATGAAAGTTGTTGTCTTCTACTTGTTGGAAAGGAAAACTGAGGATCTTGGAATATTTTACAAGGTATATTCCTAAAAACGTTGGGGTCTGTGTCCTGCAGGAAATTATTCTTGCTAAGTTGGGGCTTCACAAAGCTCCTTGTACAGGTAGTATTTTGATTTTTGAATTTTAGATTTCTGAAACTGTTTTTATGATACTGCACGTGCTGCTAAATTAAACTAGAATCTTAAAGGACTCCCATCAGGATACTGAAAGGGCAAACTAAACCACAATCTGACATGTGTTCCCAGCTTCACACAAACCATGATAAAGAAAACATTATGTCAGCATGACCAATCCAGCCTGCTTTGGAGTGGGAGATAATGAAACTCCATCTATGTAAATAAGCTTTATGGTTTTCTACCAAAATATACTTTTTAAAATGGTTTGTGCAAGTACACCAGTTGCAACAAAAATATCTGCTGCTAAAACAGCATTCAGTAACTCATTCACCCCTGCAATTTGATTATGTTTTTTTTTTAAATTCATCATAACTTGTGTAGCATGTTTGGTACTCACTAAAGGAAAATGTTTTTATTAAGGACTTTTTAGAACTGTTACCATTACCCTTAGAAGCTTATGTTCCTTGTATCTGAGACAGGATTCAAAAGTTGTGGATAGTCTACTCATGACAGTGATGAGATGATGCCCTATGACACAGCATATCTCAGCTTGCTTTTGCATTGCTGTCAGAAGTAATTAGAGACACAGACAACACTCCCCAGCATCCTTCAGCACATCTGAGTAGCAGCCAAACCAGAACTGGCTTCAGTTACTTTGTACTCAACTCACCTTCCCCAGGGAATTAACCAAGTACTTGAGTTTTCTCTCATCACTCTGGTTCTGCTGTGCTTCCTCATGCCCTGACAGCACTGCCTTTCATCCTGGGTGCAGGCCAAGTCCTTCTGCAGGGGTCATTTGGAGCTGCCTGGCAAGGGCACTCCTGTTCCTTGTCACAGAAATGTCTTGGAGGAAAGTGGTGCATTGTGTAATCCTCCTGGTAGTCTGCCATGCCAGCCCTTTTGAATTCCTATCTTTCAGGGCAGTATGTGTCATTTATCCTGTTACTTGCACAGTCTGGTGGATGCATTTCATACTTCCTTTAATTTGATCCTATACCCTCATTGCCTCACTCTCATCTTTTGCCTTCAGGTTTTTAATGCACATACAGCTGATTTTATGAACTCATAACTTCACAGGCTGTTGATTCACATTTTCTTCTTTAGCAATGTAGGTATGTTTCCCTTTATCATCTATTTTAAGCAGTGAGCTACTTCTTCATTCTCATGGGTGCTCCCTGGCTTGGAAGGCTTTGCCCTGGGGGACAGGTGGCTTTGGGGCAGGGAGATCTCCAGTGCTGGACAAAGAAGAGCAGTTGGCTGAGACATCAGGCCCCCTCTCTAGGGGAGGCAGGAGCTTTCTGTCCTCAGTCTGCAAATACTGCTGCCATTTTATAGCTAATTTTGTTAACTGAGTAATTGTGGGGTTTCAGGTGGGGTAGGAGGAAATGTTCTGGAAGGAGCTCACAGATGGTTGTGAGGCTATTCCTTTGAGGTGCTCTAGGAATATAAAATGCTGTTTGGAAAATGAATCATGGTCTCACAGGCAAAAAGGAGCCTTCAGGAGTGTATTTAAACATGAGAGAGGCAGTCAGGAGCCTGGAAAGGAAGGAAGGGATCACTGATGGGCAGCTGGAGGCTCCTGTAACACCTGGTGCTGCACTTAGGCCTTGATGCTTGTCCTCTGGACACTGCCATGCTTGTGCTTCTCACAGATTCAGTGAGGACACCTGGTCCCATGCTGTTGTTTAATGTCACAAAAATGTGCTACATGTGCTCAACATTCCATTTTTAAATCTTCAGAGCTTCATATGAAAATCTGTGCATGGCAAACAGAGGATTACTTCTTCAGCAAGAGCTGTGTTGTCTTAGATAGGAGGAGATTTGAAATATATTTTCTGATATTTATTTCTTTTGCTTTGCATAATTCAAGACTTTGTCTTTGGAAAGAGTGCAGTTGAGACAAAAAAAGCTATTGCTGTGTCTTCCTGTTTCTCCCCTCACCCTCTGGAATTCCTTCCATCCCTCTTTGAATTATTGCATAATTCTCTGATGAACTGAAGAGATCATTTCAGCTGTAACCAACCTTTAAGTCTTGTAATTAAGCCAAAAACTTTCAATTATTCTCTATAATGCTTTAACACAAATAATCATTGCTTTGAAGGTCAGATCTTGCATTTTGAAATCAGAACCTTCTACCTCTCATAAATGGTATGAACTGTTTTCACCTTGTGACACAGGTATTTGTCCTGTAAAGGTATCATCTATTTTGTCTTAATAGTCATATGGTAAATAGTATAGTTAGTTATTAGGGGTTTAAGATATGTGTATTCAATAGTAAAACTATTGTTAATATAATAATATGTAATAGAATAATAAATAAGAATATAATTAATAAAATATACAGTCAACAATTTTATTCTGTGAAATTCTGTGTATTTTTATGAGAAAAGATGACTACTCTTAAACTGTGTGCTGTGTGATGCACAAGTGTGCACAGATGGCTTTTCCATAGCTAAATATAGTTTGTGGGGCATTTGTGTTGTGCCCCAGTAAATGAGCACAGCCCTGCTAGACCAGTTGTGGGTCAGAACCCTCTGGGTTGTGATCATGCCAAGTCCTGTAAATGAGGCATATTTTAATTACTGGTAATCACATAATTGGAAATCTTGACAGAGAATCCATGAGCAGGAAGACTGATGGCTGGTATTGAATAGTTGGTTTATATTCTTTCCTCTTAGTCAGCAGAATACTGACACCTCAGGACATACTCTTAGAAATGGTTCTACAGGTGGAATAATAAATTGAATACTGTACTTAGAGTAAATCAGGATGAGTTTTGGCACTGTTTTCTCAGTAAAACTAAGAAAAACTCAGTAAATCTTGCATCTTAGTTTTCCTGTAGATTTCAAGTTCTTATAACCTTTTGTCATAAAAATGGAGTTTTATTGTTGATACAGAAGATACAGTCCAGAAACACTGGCTATTTCAGGAGATTTTTTTTTTAAGTATGTTGCTTATATTTCATGAAGGGTATTTGACCTGTGCATCCAACTTTTGTTTGGCTTCTTGAAATGCCTCCTGCTTTTTTTTTGTTTCTTTTTTTTAATTATTATTTCTAAAGCTGTGCCTAAGTTCTGCAAAGATTTGCATAATGTCTTTTTACCTTCCAGGTCTGAGCCCAAGTATGTTGCCACTTATTTGTATACATGACGTTAACTATTTTATTTGCAGACAGTGTGCTAGCTCCAGGTTAAGGGCTGGAGTTGCATTCCAAATCTTATTAGTAAAACTTTATTTCTCCCCATGTGTTATTGATTCTTTTTCAATCATCTCAGTCATCTGCTGAGCTGTATAAATACCAACAAGGGTAACTATAATTTGAAGGTAAAATCTCAGGGTTGGCTTTTCCTAAAATGAAACATATGTTTGAGTTTTATTTCAATTGAGGCTTCAGAAATTTTATTTCACTTCCAGGCTGCTTGTGGAAATTCTTCATGGCGTAAGAAATTCAAGCTTTAATCCTTAGTATTTCTTTTTGAAGAGTATTGCTAGGGTTTTTTTTTGGTAGTGCTGTGTAAAATGCAATCTCTTAATAGCTGTCTAATGGTCCCAGAACCTTCAGAACAGCCCGAGAAAATTTTACCAATTTTGTTAAAAGTTACATTCTCAATTGTTACTCTATCATCTTACTAAAAGCTTAACAAGATAAATAAATTGGAACATGAATTCAATCCAGAGTCATGCAATTCTGAGGTAGGGAAACTGGCCAAGATACCTCTAAATATATATCAGATATATAGCTTTTATGTGAAGAAGCTGAAAAAATTCCAGTAAAGCGGTGGGTGTGTGTACAAACATCTGTAAGTTTTCTGTAAAAGCCAGAGGACTGGACAATTCTGTGTCTCAGAAATATGAAGTGCCTCAAAAGGAAGTGGATCAAGTGCAAGAAGTTTACTGCTCAAATAACATGGGCTAAATCCAAGGAGCAGGCTATGTTATAGTGTAATATTACTCATCTTGCTGTCTCTGACACCCAAGACAGTTTCTTTTATTCTTGCCAAATGTCAACCATCTGTCTTGATCTCAGGAATTAGTGCCATTCCATGACATGATGTACCTTTCCTTGGAATGTCATCCTGGCTTTGGGCACTCAGGACTTCTGCTCTAACTCATGTGAAGATGTGACTGGAGTGGGAAAGTCACACCACTGACCTTCAGATGTTTTAACTTGGCCTTCCTGTACAGCCTGTGCTGAGAAACACTCAGAATGGATTCAGGCCTATGTTAAATTCTTGTTCTGGAAGTGCACTTAAACTACATGGTACAGCTAAGCTATGTAATTGTAACCCAAATTACCCTTTGGAGGAGCCTTTCTTCCCTAGCTTCTAGCTTAGATATCAAAATTCACGTCAAGTTTTGGGTAACATGGCTATCCTACAGCATGATAAAATGGTGAGGAATGAACATTGAGGAAACAAATTCTTAACCAGTGACATGCCTTTGAAGGACTGGAAAATAATGATTCTTTGACAATAGCAAATGGCCAGGGCTTACATTTTGCTGTACTACCAGCTGGGCATTGGCCATCCTGGAGGAAAAACAAACAGAAGGCAGAGAGCTTATACATGCTAGACATCTGCCCTGCACAGAACAAAATCATAGTCCTGAATAGAAGAGCCTGTGTTTGTGCCATGCAATTGGACTACAATGCTCCTTGCAGTCCTTGAAGAGAAACACAGTCTTCTTCACTCAAAGTGGACCAGCAGATGAAAGGCTATGAAAACTTAGGAAGTCTCAGTTACTTCTCAAAGGGTGGATTAATGAGCAGCTAACTTTTTTGGACACATTCTTATGCCATTATTTTTAGCCAAATCGGTCGGTAGATCAGTGTGGCCAAACAGATGCTGGGGCAGCAGAAGAGCAGGCAGAAATGCTGATGGGACAGGAGGGCAGGGCTGCTTCTCTTGTGTTAAGCAGTCTTGGATTGGTTACTGTTTGTAAAATTGCAAAATTTTTGGCAATTCTTCAGCAAGGATTCGAATATGCAGGTGCCTGCCTGGATTGCATCCTTTGAGCATATCCAGACTTGCAGAGTTAGAGAGTATTTCCAAAGATAGTTTAACTCTTGTTCTCAAATTGATGCTGCCCTGCCTGATGTTGTCACAACATGCTGCAGCCAAGGATAAGCAGTGTTTTGAAACAGGTCAGGCTTCCTTACTGAAACTTTGCTCACAGCTGAAATCTGAAGAAACTGAAAGGTTGAGTGCTACTAAGTACTGGCTAATCTCATGCTCAGTAATCAGAATACTGTTTTGCAAAAATTGAGAGGTAAATGGTGAAATTCCATTGTTGCTAATTCAGTTTTGTGCATCTGAATTTTCCTGTCTTGTTTAAAGAAATTGTAGGATCTGACTGCAGTTTCAGTCAGGTGCTTTGTATAGTGTTGCCAAATACTGTCACACTGCCTCACTTCACTGTATATGTGGATGCACCGAAAAACACATACGCATTTAAAAATTACTGAGAGATCCTTCTGGGTTAAAGGCATTATAAAAAGGAGATAATTATTTCAACATTTGATTCAGGTATTCTATATAAAGCACATTTTGGCATTATGAAAAGAACCAAAACATTGAACAGTTTGGGGGGAAGAAAGGAGTCCTTTTTATTTTTAAAGATAATATTAGTATAGATTTAAAAATGAGTCATACTCTAACTAATTTCTAACTTGGTGACTCATGCTCTGGGCAAACTAATTATCTAAGACAAGTGACTCAAAAATAGATGCTATAGTTTTGTGGCTATTGCAGTTACAACTAAACATGAGGCATGATTTTGGGTATAACAAATGTATCTATACCCAAAATTATGCCACAGTGCTGGTTGAGGGTGTATTATACATGCAGATTTCTTTAATCTGATGTGTTTTTGTCCTTTTGAGGTAGGATGGTGTAGCTGGCTTCTGGGTGTCTAAAGCAGCCATGGCCACCAAGAATGTCAGGGGTATATTTGGACAAGGAAAATCTACTCTGGTGTGTATTTCTTTCTGTCCAGGAACGGTGATTTGTTAAAGCCTCATCACAAGAGCATTTCTCTGATTGAACTTTTCACATCAGATTCTTAATAAATTGTTTGATGAATATTATTGATAATATTGATCTGGAGATGATGGGGAGATTCATGCTATATTTGCTTGGGATGAATATAGTACCAGGCTGTTAGCAGTAATCCTCTCTCTGTTTTGTTTTTCTTTGCATGCTGCTCCTTGGCTGCAGTCTGTAAAGTACTATCACAATGCAGGTGTGATCTGACGAAACCACAACTAATGCCGATGCCTGCCTATGATGGGAAGAGAACCCAGACTATAAACTTGGGATTTCTGGCCTCTTAATAGGCAAGTCTGTTGCTCATCTTCCCCTTCCCTTCCATTGTCTCCCTTTGTTTGTGTTCTTCCTTTTTATTATTAATTAATATTGAAGTTCAGTGTCACTGTTTCCTGGGAACCCACTTTCATTTGGGTGTACATATAGTGTAAAGAAGTCACATGTTACCTCCATGGTGGGACTTCATCGTGCAATGAAAATAGAAAACAGTTTTGTTTTAATAGTTCTGAATGATTTCCAGCTGAAGCAATGAAAAGGAAAGTTAGGCATATTTTAGTGAAACGTTCATGTTTCACAACTATGATTTTTAAATTGAGAATTTAAGTTTATAGTAACATTAGAAACTACTCATAATTATTGCAGATACCTATACAGCCTTATTCTCAGAAAGTAGGCTCTTCATTAGTCTAGCTGAAATGATTCCTGCCTGTAGTGAGACAGGAGAATGTCTTAAGCAAGCTGCATTGAATAGTAGTTTGTATTCTCTTTCTTTGGTTGTAAGTATAGCGGACAGCAGATGAAATAATTAATGACGCAGAGAATAACACCAGTCATGTCAAACAAGGCCTTCAAACCCTGTGCTTGGAGGTCAGTTACCTGTGTGCCTGGAACTTTGATCACACTGGTAATGGCCAGATGACATAACTTGGGTGGATGTACACGCAAAGATAAATAGGCAGCTTTTCACTGAATTTTCAAGCAGAACAAGAAATGTCAGTGAAATGAAAATGGGTGTTTCTAATATGCTCAAGGAACTTCAATAAAGGAAGCTAATACTGATTAATTAATTTGCTGAAACTGCAAGCAAGAGGGTTTGTTTGGTTGGTTTTTAAACTTAAATGGATCCTGTTTCCAATAATCAGCATGAAGGAGGAGTATTTCCAGGGTACTACCATTCCAAATGGAAGACAGCATGTTCTCTGCCTGATGAAATGTAAGTTTGACTGCTAATCAGCCTGCCTAAAGCACTGCTAGATTAATAGCCAGTTTTCCTGAGAATGCAGCTTCTGGGGAACTGAAGCCATTTTCCTATATTTTTTTAACAGAAAATTAAGATAATCTTATTTTTTTAAAGTAGAAGTCTCTCTGGTTTCCCTTTCAGCACTGACCCTCCTTAGGCAAATGAGTTAAAAATCTGAGAATGACTCTGGAAGTCTGCTGCTAAGTTTTTCAGTTGAGGGGCATGGACGTTTACATTTCTGGTTTGGGTGAAACTGATCCAAATATAGGTTTCATTTTGGAAGTGAGACCTGTCTGCAAGTCTTTTCTCAGCTCTCTTGCTACTTTTTATTTTAGCATTATTGCATTTTTTTCTTTAAATGGAAGGTGAGAAGAGCAGTTATTCACAGTTTGTAAAGGATTTGAAGATCTGTGTGCACAGAGCACTATGTAGGTGAAAATTATTTAAATTCAGAACTCTGTTTTGTCTTTTTCCTTTATTCCTTATGTCAGTCTATGCTGTGACTGAAGTCAATCTGCTCATAATCAAATCTAAACTTGGTTGGTGATTAAGGGTGGTGATTCTTGGGATTTTTGTTTTAATCACAGACTTTCTAGTTCACTGAAATTTGGGTTCCAGCCTGATTTCTCTCTGCAGGAAAGATAAGTTTTTTTTCTTAATGTTTTCATTAATTGTTTGTCTTTGCCGTTCCTGTGAAAATAGCCATCATGGTGCTCTTTGCATTTGCTTCAAAATATGGGAATGAATATGCTCTAAAAATGACTTTGTCTGTGTATGCCTCTATATGTTCTGGGAGGATCTAGGGTCTAAGGTCTGAAAACTGTCAATGATAAGGAGGTCATAAATCAGACAATTTTTTTTGTTTAGGATTTTAGATCACATATATCGATTTCAGCTTGTATCAGATTGCAGTTGTGCCTGTGAATGAAGACTAATGTCATATTTGTGGGCATTATGTTATGTGCAGTCCATGACCACTGATGCCTCAAAGCCATTGCATCAGTGTTTCTCTTACACCTTTATCTGATGTGGTATGTGTACCTTCCTTTCTGATCTGTGTGCTTCTTCTGCTTGTTCTCAATCTTTTTATTTTCCTTTTTTTGTGTATGTGTTTTGGGTTTTTGTTTGTTTGGTTTTGGTTTTTGGTTTGGTTCCCCCTTTCCTTCTAAGAGGAAATGGAATGAAGGTAAGATACATGTCTCCTCTGGTATAAATTAAATTTTATAAATGAAGAAAAAGCAAATCAGTTGGTGCTTACTACTTTTAGAGAAGTCAGGAAAAAAGGATGAGGGGTAGGTGTCTTTGCTGTATCAGTTTTGTTTTCAGTGGATATACAAAGGTTTTGTAAACTGAAAAAAAAGTATCTTTGTCTCCTATTTCACAGGAGATAACCAATGCTTTTGTTTTCTCATTCAATGTGTGAAATCACTGGCAACAAAAGAAACAGTAGCTTCTTAGCTGACATCTATGTCAAAATTAAAGATAAATACAATAAATTTGGTTAGCAGTGTTCATGAGATCAAGGAGTCTGATTTACCATTTAGGGTTGAAAAGAACAATAAATGTATATAATCCAAACTTTATATGTGAGTGTTAAAGTAATATCCCAGGGTGTTAGACCATATGTTACAAGATACAAAATCTTTTGTGCTCCGTGGTACTTGGCATATGTTTCTTAGACACATCCATGTTAATAATTGATCCAAATAACTTGTTTTGATAACCCATATGGTATCTTTGAGTCTTAAATTTCCATTAGACCAAGTGTGTGTTTGTATTAGATATGTTTTATTACAAACAAACAAATATTTTGGTGACACTAAGATCCCTGCAGTGAAATACAAATTGGTTCCTATGCAGGAGAGACTCTGAAGGTTGCTTTCCATGGTAGGGGTTTTCTTCACAGTGTATCTAATGAAAAAACAGAAGTCTATAATTAAAGTTTGGGTATTCTTTTTTAGTGTATACATAGTTTGTATTGACCTTGTGAAAACATGAAAGCTTTAAATTGGCCTCTTGGACATAATGAAATGCACAGCAAAGAACATATTTACTTTAAGGTAAAGTCACTAGTTCCAGAAATATTCAGAAGATAGAACTATAGTAAACCCACTCAATGCTAGCATAAGGTTGTTTCCCTTCTTTGTTACCAGGTAGTTGGAGCATTTAAGGACATATTTATTATTTGTAGCATAGCTCCTTCCTACACAAGACTCTCATTCTTTGCAAACATGGATTAAAAAGGTATTTTTTAAAATACTAGCATTTGTGTATTATTGTCTGAGGTTTCAACTTAAACTCACAAGGACCTACGAAATGTTTTTTTAGCCTAAATAGATCTTTGGTCTATCTGTCTGAAAGTACATATTCTACTAAATTTTTAGCTCCAGGTGAGTTGTAATGTTTGGACTTAAACCCTATGCTGAAATGTTCATTCAGACATACGCTTCCTTGCTTAAAGGTGTAGTGTGTTTCCATTTTTCCCTAATTCCCATCTCTGAGCTAGTTTAAAAGAAGGAAAATTAAACCTCTGTGTCCTTTCTAGGCTCTGATGGACACTGTGTTGCCTCCTGAGTTAAATGAGTAAGGCAGTTTTGTCTGCATTGGAGGTATGTGTGTGCAGCTAGAATAGTTTAAAGAGATGCCTTTTTTATCTCTTCCAAACACAGGCATAGGAAGTCAGGTTCTCTGTTGTTACCTGATTCATTATCAGTAATATCCATGAAAATTTCATGTCAGCATTTAAGCTCTGGGAGTACAGACAAATGCAAGCTAAAAGTCTCTTGTACAGCTGAGTGTTGATAGGAAAACCAGTTTCTCTTCTTTAGATGTGGCACTGCTGAATAAAGAGGTAGTCTTTTGTACTTGGCAGCCATTCATTCTTTCAAAATGCTTGTTTTGAAACTATCACTTACCTCCTGATTGCATTGTGAAGGACCACATGAAAATGCTGAGTTGCAAAAAAAGTGTAGACATTCAGCTGAGCAAAACCAGTATGTATACATACATGAGGATAATTGTGGGGGAGCAGTCAGGAGCAAAGGCGATTGTTTTCTCTATTAAGTGCTCTGCCACTTATTGCAAGAATTTATTCTTTTTTATGATGATGAACGTTATTTCTCAATCAGTGGATTGTGAACTTGCATGTTTTCCAATCACATTCTGTATATTTAAGTTCAATAGTTAAAAGATAAGCAGCAGTACACTGAGCCAAATACTTGGGTAAAAGGTAGACTTTATGGGGCAAAGGAGAGTGCATTGGAAATGAGTTTTTTAGCTTTTTTACATACCTAAGAGTTTGAATCCGTTATCTGTTTGTTTTCTTTTTTAAAAAGTTCTCTGCAGAGTAGAAACTATGGCATGGGAAAAAAAAAGATTATTCTCCTCCAACAGATGCTTTATCTTCACTGTCTGGTACTCCTAAGAAGTAATCAAGGACCCTAAATGCTACTAATTTGGGGAGTTTTATTTGAAATGTCTGAACTAAGGCACTTAATTCTTTTTTCCCGTAAAAGAAGAGCACCAACAGCTCTTTAACTGCCAGGGTTTAGTTAAAGTTGGAGAGAGTAAGTGTAAACTAAGTTATAATTGTCTAGTTGGACATAGAAACAGAGGTATTGGCAGGGAAGGTTTTAGGGAGAAAAGGTTATCACTGCTTTGTGACTGCTGCATGCTTTTTTTCAGTTGGGATGAAAGACAGCAACCACAATCCCTAATCTCATCTCAGAACTGCCAGAGGAGAACTGTAGAAACCACTTGGACCGCTGCAAAATCTGGCCACAGGCATGGGCGAGATGGTAAGACCATCCTACACCTATGTACCCTGCTGACTCTTCTTCCCTAGTCTTGGCTGCTGTTGTTAGATGTGCAAGTCAAGTCTGTTACACAGGCAGATAGTGATTAGACAAGGGGGAACAGAGGAGAGATTTGCATTAGATGTTAGGAAGAAATTCAACTCAAAGGATAGTGGGGCACTGAAAAAGGTTGTCCAGACAAATTTTGAGTGCCCCATTCCTGGGAGTGTTCAAGGCCAGATTGGATAGGGCCTTGAGCAGCCTGATCTGGTGAGTGGCATCCCTCTGCGTGGCAGAGGGCTTGGAACTAAATGGTATTTGAGGTCCCTTTCCACCTCAAACAATTCTGTGTCCTAGTTCAGACAGCATTCCAGGTAGCATTCATGCTGCCTTGCCTGGCCACTGAGCTTGGCACTTGGGCCAGGAGATGTATCTATGCCCTATTTGTCATCAACAAAGAGAAAGAACATTGCTCCTCAGGGCTGTTCATATGCCAAAGCAACGTTCCTGCTTACACAGAGTGCCTTTTTCTGTGTTTCTCTCTTTTGATGAAAGTGAGGGGGAGATAAGCTTCCCCTCTGTGCAGGGCTTTTCTTCAGAACATAAATAGGTTTTCTTTAAGTGCCACAGAAGGCATAATTGAAAGAAGCCTGTACTAAGAGGTGGGTGAAAGGGGAAGGAACTGATGGTCTCAGTATCATCTTTCTTGGCCTCAATAAGGCACATGACTAAATTTATGCCATTCATTTCCTCTGTCATCTGCAATCAGTTTTCCCTCTCAGATGCTTTAGTGTTTGGGGAAGCAGAATTCTCATTTGAGCTAGCTGTTGTGATAGTGAGACTTCCTTAGCTTTCCTGAGTCACTCCAATAATCCCAGAGGTCTTTATGTCCATTTTTTAATACTCTGACATTGCACTTTCCAGATAAGAATTTTACTCACTTTTAGAGCTGTTCTGTCCCATTTGATTTATGTATCTATCACTTGTCATTATATAGTTATGTTTGACTGTTGGTCTTCTAGCCCTGCAATTTATGAGAAAAAGAACTTGAAAAAAACATGTGTCTACCAAAGGCTCTGCATACACCAAAATAGTATAGTTTTTTTCTAGTTCTGAAGAGAAATTGAGAAGAAATACCAGACTCTTAGATTTGGCACTTTCTATTTAATATGTGCAATATGTGAATATACCTAAAACAAATCAACAGTATCTTTTTCTTTGTTTTTTTGTGGTTTTTTTTTGTGAGGAATGTTCTAAATAGTTAATTTATTCTGCTTTACATTTGCTTTATTTCAAAGAGGAAAAACTGAGTAAGAACTAGTATAACTAGCCTGCAGTATAGAAACATGATAAACATGGACATAATTTGAATAGAAATATAAACAGGAATGGCAGAGTGCCAGCAACTGCTTGAATATAAATCCTCAGGCAGCTAGAGCAGAAATCTCTTTCCTTACATTCTTTGCATTGCTTAAAACAGTCTGTGTAGTTTGAGAAGATAGGTACATGTGTCTTGTTACCACTTCTCTCCAAAATATGACCAAACCTTCATAGCTGGTTGGCTTTTATTTAGAATAACACCACTGGCACTCTGTAAGATTTTTTGTTGTTGTTTTTGGGTAACAGATTTACATGTGGACTGCACCTGTTTGATACTTACTTAAGCTTAGCTTTAGACCATGGATATAAGAGTCCCATGGAATGAAGGAGGGAGATACAACCCTCAGAGGTTCCTAAAAAATTTCAAGCCAGATTGTCTGATGATAATGTACCTGAAAGGGTGGTGTATTTTGTTTGTTTGTTTTTTCCAGTTCTATTGCTTGTGAAACAGTAACATCTGGAGCACAGCACTTTTGATCCATGACAAAGTATCCTAAATGCAAGGGAGTCAGTAGTTTGCTGAAGCTGACAGACTTGCCCTCTGTGTTTATAAACAAATAAAAAGAGGTGGGAGAAAGCTCAGTATCTGAAGCACAGGCAGGTATGGAATAATCCATGAAGTGTTTGCTGTGCAAATTGTGTAATATGCAGTGAGTTGGTATAGCAGACTTGTTCAGTGATCTAAGGTCATTTGTGTCCTGGATTGTTCAGCATACAATGTGTTTGTAGTCATTTTCCCACCAGATTGCTGATTTACAGTGAGATACATAGAAAATACTTTAAAATATAAGCTAGAAGCTTCCACCTGCCTCAGTTGAAGAAGAAATACTGAGTAAATGTTAATTTCGAAAGAACTGAAATCATCCTTGACTTCGATTGTCAATATTGCACCTAGATTCTATTTAGATTGTTTTACGAGTTTAACTGAAAACTGAACTGGCAAACTTTGTTTAGAAAGCTAGGGTAAAAGGAAGAGGAAAAATTTACTTTAGTTGTACCAAGGTGTTAGAAACATTACTTGTAATACATACCATGACTTCACTGACAGATTTTATATGTTCCAGTCCACTTCTATCTGTGGCATAATTGTGCAAAATTAACAGCAAAATGTTAGGGAAATACTTCATTAGAAGTAAAGGATTGGAAGGAACTTCAGAAAGATGCCTTCTCCTTGCTTCAGCTCTGGATCAGTTCTACTAAAACCATTCGTCCACAGATATTTAGCTTCCCTAAAAACCTGCCAGCAATGAACAGTCAAGTCATCCATTTCAGTCTAATCCTGGTCTAACTTCATGCTAGGAAATGTCTGCCTCCAGTGTAAAGTAAATTTCCCTTCCTGCAGTTGCCACTTACAAATTTTCTTATTTCTTAATAACTGTGATGATTTCCTTTGCTGCCACCTGTTCCAGAATGTATACCCCTTCAAATCTTTCATTTCATAGACTAAAACTTGATGTTTTCATTTCATTCTGTTAGTTATTCCAAAAGTTTTTTAGAAGCTTAAAATTGGACACAGTATTCCAGTACAGTATTCCAGTGAGTCAGGGGAAGGACTATTCTGCTACTACACGGAAATTTAAATGTGCAATTAAAAGTGCTCTTGCTTTTGTTGGAATAAGGTAAAAAGTTGCCACCTTTCAGCTGAGATGCTCCCAGCAAGTGCAGAGAAAAATAGGTTTGATCTCCTGTTCCATATTGGGCTGGCTGTATGTGCAGTCAGTTTCTGTACCAGGGACGAGGAGGGACAATTCTTACCAGCTGGGGACAGTAGCAGCATTGATTCCTGATGCCCTCAGAGGTTAGACTTGACAATATTGTAAAGTGTACCCAGCCAGCTGCCTAGATCTGCCATCAAATGACATGAAGGTCTCTGCCAGTCCAGGCAGCAGCCTTCTGCTTTGTAATTTAAACATAATAAGTTAGAGACTTCTCAAGGAATTTCACAGTTTTGGAAGCACTGAGCCCCCATGTAGCAGTAAATGTTTGTAGCTTGTTTTCCTGCTTACTCTCTTCAGGGCAATTGCTTTTTGGGCTGGCAACTACAAATGCTTATGCATAAGAAAATTAAGAAAACTCTTAAGTATTTTAATAATCTTCAGAATATTATTTGCAGGCTTTTAGGAAGAAAATTTTACTTTGTTTTCAAACACTCTTTATTTTCCCAACTTGGTGAGCCTGTTTTTCTGTTGCTTGCTCTCATTTACCTAAACATAATGTTCTGGTCCCAGCCAAGAAGTGGAAGAATGCCACATTACCTCTCCTGAAGCCATTTCTTAAGGCAGTATCCCTTTCTGGAGGCGGTTATAATAGTTCTTCATTCTTTGTACATGTTCTACCATGGAGGCCCCATGTCCTGTACTAATTTCTGGGTGTAAGAAGGAGCCGTTATGAGACCTGTGTTTACTTTAAGGACAACCATGCATACAGTGACTGGCAGTTTGTATAAAGAAATGACCTTTATGTACAAAACAAAATTCAATTAGTATTTCTTTTCAAGCACACACATGACACCATAGCATAGTTCACCCAGTTTTATTTTAATTCCACTTGATACTTGATATATTCCATTCAGAAAATGCGTTTTTACACTTGGATATCTCAGTGGTCAGAGAATAAATCACAGTCACAAGATAATCAGTGCTGTGCAGGGAAAGCCAAGATACTAATAAAGCTTGAGGTCAAACACATTCAAGGTCACACTAGTCCCTCTAAGCTGTTGGGTGACACGTGACAACGTAGGCAAAAACTTGCAGGTTCCTATCGATGCGTAAGTAACTTTGTGTGAGGTACAAGGCATAGCGGGCTGCACACGCACCCAGGCCTCCGGGACACAGATACCTGAGTCACGGGAGTGTGCGCCAGGGCACGCCGAAGCGAACATGAGCTCGCGGCCGGTGCCGGGGGCAGGCTGCTCAGTGTGCGGCAGCGAGCAGGGCGGCGGGAGCCAGGCTGCCCCGCAGTGGTACCGGGGCGGCGTGCGGTGGCCGTGCCCCGCCGGCCCGGCCCG
>VZTT01055133.1:5172-15719 GCA_013400855.1 Buphagus erythrorhynchus | reverse complement strand
GGGCGGGGAGCGGCGGCCCGGCACAAACGCGGGCGGGCGGCGGGCGGCCGCGCCTTGGCGAGCTGCGCGTCGGGCGGTGCCCAGGTCCTGCCCGTCTCGCCGCCTCCCCGCCGCACACATGAAGCTCATAGTGCCCAAGAAACACTGTGAGTAACGCCGGGGCGCTCTGCTGCGTGGGAAGGCTCCGCGGGCTTAGTGTGTGCTCCTGTCGCAAGCCTTGTCAGAATGAAGGAAAAAGTGAATCTGGGAACCCGGAGCAAGTTATTCTAACCGGCGGGGAAAAGATATTTGTAAACAGCTTAAATTTGTAATATGCTTTTCATTTAGGAAGTGTTCGTGAACTGCCTATTTCAGGTTTGGTTTTAAGGCTGAGACTCAAACGTCCTATATGTTAATTCTGTATTTCCTTAATTCTGTATGGTTTATTGCTTAGTAGTCTTGCTTACAGTAGATATCGAGGTACTGAATAATTCCATGGTAAATTCTGCAAGTAAAACAATCTAGGGGGAAAAGTACTCCATTTCTTTCCAATCTCACTTAGCTAGCCCTTCGCATAAACCCACAGAAGTTTGCTTCTTTGTTATAAGTTCAGCATGTTCCAAGAGGGTAATAGCGATAGTCAGGATCAGAGCTGCCTGCTGCCAAAACTTAAAGATGTTTCTACTCAGTAGGAAGTAGTGTGCATTCAGCTGCTCTGGGTTTTGTTGTTTTTTTTTTTTTTGTCTTGAAGTGATTATTTAAAAAACTTTCTGGTTAAACAGAACAAAATATTCAGAAACAGCTTTGAAGAGCTGCACATTTCACAGGACTGTGTATTAGCCAGTGCCTTTTCTGGCTTTTTCAATGCTTTGGATGAGCTTCTCATGCCACTGTCCCTTAGAATGTTCTCTGATTGATTAATCATGTAGTGCTTACAGTACCTTGGTAGTTAATCTAGTCCTCTGTCAAATTTAACCTATCAATGACTAAGTCATTCTCTGTCACAAACTGTTTTTGTGATCTTTGTCCTGCTTCACGTTTTCTTCATGAACAAAACCTGCAGAACTTGGACTGGCTTACATTTTGATTTGGTTTAACTAAGAAGAGTCAGCGCTTGCATATCAAACTCTCCATAATAGTAAAAACTATTTTGAAGCAGAGAATAAAGCTTTTAGGGATTTATGTAATCATTTGATTAAGAAAGAATGAGAGCTTTGGAATTTCCATCCTGTCTTGAGGGAAGAAAGAGCCCACAGAGTAAAAAGCATAGGTGACTGACTATGTTGCTCAAGATGTATGACAACTGAATCTTCAGCTGTGGAGTTTTAGTGAAATGAGGCTTTAATAAAAACAGCAGCTGAGGGAACTGCTTTGTGGAACTATTTTGTGGGCAGTTTATTTGCTGATTAAAACGCATTAATGCTTGCTGATATGCTTTTTATAGATATAGTTTATTTTGTACAAGGAAGAGTTTGAAATTTAGTATTAGTCATACAGGAAATAATGGTAGCACTTTCTCACCATCTAAAAAGTTCATTGCATTCTTACTCAAATTGTCCTGGTACTGCATACCTTTGCATTGCATCCTCCTCTGATGAATACTACACAGTACCATTTTTACTGGTTTGTTTGGTGCTTTTTATCCTGGTCTTTGCAGATGTTTGTTCTTTTCTTAAGGACAGATTGCAAAATGAAGTGCAGTTGCCACATGGCATGTGAGACCAGTATTGATTGCAGAGTTTGCTTTGTGTGGTGGAGAAGATAATGAGATAATTGGCATTTCCTAATATTTCAACAAATGAAACCTATCTTTCTGCAGCAATTATTCCTTTAAACCCTTATTTTCTTGATTGTTTTTACTTTTTGACAAAGTGAGGCAGAATTCTATGTTCACAAGTCTTTTTGCCTTCTCAGAAGGGAAGATTCCCCATGAAATCAGTGTGCTTTGCTGATAAGCCTGTGGTGAGAGAGCACTCACCTAGTACAGCCTCTGCTGGGAATCCTGTCTTTGCTTTCTTTTTCCCTTACTTTAACTAGATGGGTTGTCAAGGATATTAGGCTTGTGTCCATTCTCTGTTTCTTTAGAAGTCAGTTTGTGGTAATATAACTACATTTGTGTGGATAGTCACACCTGTTTAACAAAAAGCTCTCTGCTTTTGGGTTTGAACTTTTTGTGGGGTTGGTTGTAACTTTTGGGTTTTATCTGTTTTTATGGTGAGGATGAAGATGTTCAATAAGCCCTTGCTATCAAAGATGAAGTGGAAGGCTTCACCTGATTTTTATGCATGATTTAGCTCTAGGTTTTTAAGGTTTGCGGAAACTTTAATTACTAAGCAAATATAATTAATTTTTTGAGCTACATATTCTAGTTTTGTTCAAAGAAAAAAAATGCTCCCATTTTATTTCTTTTTATAACTGTGTAAAACAGGAAGAAGTAATTGAAAAATATGTATAAGCTATTATCCCTTTATCTTTTTAATAAAAATCAGCTTTCAGAAGCTGTAAGAATACTATGCCATGTTATGTGTGTTGTTTTGATTTTTTTTTTCCTGTTACTGTTTTTGGCTCTCTCACCTCTTCTGGACCAAATTAACATAGGAAGTTCCTAAATCATCAAAGTGTCAAGCAATGCAAATGAAATGTAAATGAAGTAATAAGATTTCAACATAAGTGTCTTCAGAAAGAAAAGCAGCTCTAAGAAACTAAGATATTTCATCTGAGATACTTATGACTAAGATATCAGAGTATTGATACCACCATTCAAATTATTGATTAAAAAACTGAAATACTGTGCCTGTCCTTGAGGAAATACAGGTCTTGTAAAAGAGATGTATAAACTGAAACAGTTTTGGCAAAAGAAGAAACTGCTGCAAACTGGTCAGGAATAAATCCAGGGCTCAGGTAGAGAGAAGAGTGTTCTAACCAGCAGGATTCAACCACAAATCTTTCTGAACGTTGAGGAGTAAAAAGGTTGAGCTAACCTTATGTGGTGATTGTTTAAATGTATGAAAAGGATTACTCTTGGTTATCTTCTTTAGTGGGGGTAAATGTTGCTTGACCCAGGAGTTCCCTCTCATTCTTGCTTCCCCTGAACTCTTGTCTGTGAGGAGAATGTTGTGATTTGATATTTACTTTCCATGTGCCCTTGTTATATTGTATGTTAAGCATAAGATTTTTAAAAATCCAAGGTGCTGAAATCTGAATATAATAATGCGTTGTAGGAATAGCCTGATACTCGAGAGTTAATGCAGAAACTAGGTAAAATGTATCATGGAATTTCTCATGAGTGAACCTTTGCCCCAGATACACAGCTGTTGGTGTGCATCAGATTACCTCCTTATGCAATGCTGTAGATACCTTCTGTTTGCATTGTCACATGCTTCTGCAGCTAAATTTTGGACTAATACAGATTTTTATCTCATGATAACAAACCACTAAGTAGCTGGCACAGTTTATTAACATAAAGAGAATTAATTTTTTTAAGAAGATAAGTAGAGTCTTTGATTTATGCTGGACTTCTAAGAACACATGATGCATCTTGATGCTTTCTTTATTGGTTCTATTTGACCTAAAACTAGATTTTACAGTGATATTTTTTGACTTACTGTGTACACTGCTGTGTAGCAGTGCAGTAGAATAGATCTGGTTTTCCCACAGTTATAGATTCAACTGATCCAATAGGTGTGTTGCATACCTACTGAAAAGAGAGAAATCAGCTCATGAGCCTTATCAGACAATTTTAATTAAGAAGTGCATTTTTTTACATTGTGAGAACATTTCTGCAACATATCTGGTGTTTTTACTGCTCATAGTAAATCACACAGTTTTGACTATGATCAGCCTGAGATGTGGGTGGGATGGATTTTACTTTCCCCTGCTTGCTTTCCTGGCTTTTTGTAATTCAGAGACACTTATTCAGGTTCTTAATGAAATGCTGGACTTCCCATCCCATTTCAAAAAAAGACAACAGAAAACCTCAAACACCACTCCTGCCCCAAAACAAACAAACAAACAAAAACAACCAAAACAAAACAAAAAAAAAAAACCTCCACAATTTTCTCCCCATTTTCCCTCAAGTCTGTGGAAAACTTACTTACACAAACACCTTTCTTTCATACCCCCTGTTTGTAGTAATGGGCAGGCTCTGTTAATTCTGGTGGACTCTGAATCATCTTTCTGTATTCACAGAGGCAGCAAGCCCCAGGAGCACCTTCAGTCTGCGTGCACACTTCCATTAGCACCACATTTAGTGGCACCAGGAAAGTTGAAGTGGATAGGTGCCAGCTGAGATGAATTGTATGTAGATAGGGAAAAGAACTGATGGTGGGTCACTGGTGCGTTTTGATTTGGAGCATACTGATAGTAACAAAATATACAATGAATACATTTTAAATAATCACTGGAATACGGAAGTGTTTCCACTCTCACTCCAGTTGTACAGAAGTTATATGAATTTCAGTGTGACTTGTTAGAAACTTGAGACTTAGATTTTTTATTAATTGGTCAACCGTCACAATGGTTGTTGAATTATTGCAAGTAATTCCAACAGAGAGCTGATGTTAGAAGTTGAGAAGAAAACTAAGCTGTTTTTCTGCATAACTGAAATATCTGGTTTTGTTGACTGGTCTTGGGCTCTTTATTTCTGCTGAAGAAAACTGCTGGTGCTCTAAAAGCAAAGTTCCTTTCTTTCTGCAGCACTCCATTTTGCTCACAACAAAATGAAAGGAACTTAGATTCACAGAGAGAATAAACAAAAAAAAAGTGCCCTGGTATTTCTGCTCACTTTATAAATGCAAGCATTATGTGTAGCTATCCCAAGAACTATGCAGAGTTGAAGAAACTTCAGTGTAGTTGTTTTTTACAGTTTTTATTCTTTGTGAATGATTTGGTTATAACTCCTCAAATTGTTAAGACACAAAATGAAAGGTCTTGGCAGTCATTTATGAATAACTCTCAGCTGTTAGTATTTAACACTTTTATAGCTGGGCTTGTGTTTGATAGGAGCATGGAACACTTTTTGCCTGTCTTAAAGATGAAATCTGCACTGTGGCTTTAAAACAATGCTTGGTGCAGGTAGAGTGTAGCAGGTTTTACGTCCTTAATGAAAAACAGTGGAAATCAGCTTATAGTTAGCTACAGGCTGGTTCCGTATTGTGTAGTCCAACCATGCTGCTTTGAAAATTGTACTTCCTGCTTGCATAGTTAAGATACATCTGAGGACGAGACTTACTGTTCCAGTGGGACAGGTAATTAAAGTTCTCAGTAGCATTAATAAAGATTTGTGTAAATCACTAATGGGATTGGCATCCTGAGCTCCAGTGCATTGGTATGTTGTGCAGTGTGGACCAGACAGCTTTCACATAAATATTCACCTTGTACTTTCACAAGTGTTTGAGTTGCAGGTTAGCCTATAACATATTTTTCTTCCTTAAAATAAAGCCTGTTTTAAAAACATTTGTTTTGAATTCTTCCCATTTCAGGGAACTCTCATGTATCTGCATAGGATGATGTATCTTCCCAAACCTCAAATTAGACTTAAATTCACTGTCTTTGTGCAGCTTGTACAACATGGGAAAATAATTAGACCTTACAACAGATAACAGCTACTTCATTAGAGTTTATGCATTATTCCTGCCTTGTTCATGGGGAACTGGGAGGAGAAACTGATGATTCAATTACTTGGCATACAGCAATGGAGTGAAATAACTGTTTTAAATGTCTGACATTTAAGGATTGCTTTGGGCAGGGAGAGCATATTAAAAATTGGGAAATTTAAACTTTCAAATTATTCAGCCAGATGATGCTGAGACACTTGTGGTAAGAAAAAAAAGACACTAAGCCTCTTCCAGCCTGAAGCTGAGTAACTTAACAGTGATCTGTGATCACATGAGGAAGGACAGTGTGATAAGTACCTCCTATGCTTATTAAAGTGTTTGCCCCGAGTTGTTTATTTTTAGGTTCACTGGTGGAAAAATCAGCTGTGCATATGGTATTTATTGTTTCAAGTTTGTATCAACACTAAGTTGAGATGCCCTAGTTGGTAGAATCATTTTTCTAGCAAGTCCTCCTGATTCTCCTTAAAAAGCAGGAAGGTCACTGTGTGACTGCTATTTTAGAAGTGTGTCTTAGATGTTAATCATATAGTCAGTACTTTTAATTTAATTTATCTAAGAAACGAAACATTGCTGGCTCCCTTCATCTGCAGTGCCTGTGTATAGATTTTGTATTCTCAATTCTTATTGCTTCATAAAGTTACCTGGCTTACTATTTAAAATGTATGCGCATATATATATATATATATATGGAGCAGGTAGACCTGCTTGATTCAATTTCTATCTTCTGCTGGGTGTTCTCCATAGTTATTTTTAATTGCTATTAACAAAACAAAGATTTTGGAGGACCTAGGCGAGATGTGGCAAGCTGGGAAGCAAATAGTGGCATTTCTTATGTAATTATGTGGTAGACTGACACATATACCAGCAAAGGGAGTCTATGCTCAAAGGATGGGTCTGTCAGTGGTAAATACTGAGCATAAGCCAGCTCACTTTTGGCTACTATGTACAAGTGCTGCAATCCAACAGAGCTGCTGGTTCTGGTGGGCTGGAGTCTGGAAGCTTCCTGCATAATGGGAGCTCTGTATTGCTGCTCTTCAGACACAGCCTTGTGACCCTGGAAATTCTGACTGAGCTTGGAAAGGCAATTTTAGGTGTTACACAGTGGGAATATGACTTGTTCTCCTGTTTGTTTGGTTGTTTCTTCCTCCTCCTCCTCCCCTTAATTCTTAGCAGAATTGGAACCAATTGGGTGAAATACAGTTTCATTTCATTTCTCACCCATTGGCGCTGATTGGGTGAAATGCAGTAAATGTGCTCTGTCAAGAAGTGGTGATTGAAGAGTAAAATTATTTCCTGGGGAAAAAATGTTCTCATTTTATTAAAACCTGCTTCTTCAGACCAGAATATTTTGAGATTTTCTTTATTCTTAACTGAGGCTTTATGAAGGCTTAACTTAGAGATGTGTTTAAAGCATGTGAATTGGACATAAGTGACCCCTTGTTCTCAGGAGTAGATACTGCTACTGTGACTGCACTGAATTGTCATTCAGCAAATGATGTGATTTGTCTAGCCTGTATATGTATAGTGACTTTCTCTTTTTTCCTCCCTAAACCCCTTGTTCTTAGCATTCCCATGGTTTGGAATGGATATCGGTGGAACGTTGGTTAAACTGGTCTACTTTGAACCTAAGGACATTACTGCAGAGGAGGAACAGGAGGAGGTGGAAAACCTGAAAAGCATTAGGAAATACTTGACCTCCAATACGGCCTATGGTAAAACTGGCATTCGTGATGTCCACCTGGAACTGAAAAATCTGACTATGTGTGGACGCAAAGGAAACCTGCACTTCATCCGCTTTCCCAGCTGTGCCATGCACAGGTTCATACAGATGGGGAGTGAAAAGAACTTCTCCAGTTTGCACACTACACTCTGTGCCACAGGAGGTGGAGCTTACAAGTTTGAGGAAGACTTTAGAACGGTACGTGAGGAGTTCACATGGGTTCAGTGGGAAGTACTTTGCAAAAACATGAGAGCCTATCTACTCAAACTTGCTGGGAAAATAACTTTTTTTAGTCCATCCTAACTGATTAGGAGCAATGTGAATCAATTCACATTTGTTAAATTTATGACATTGCTGAGAACATGGAGGAGGGGGAGGGAGGGAGGGAAGGGTATTCTACTTGCTGGGTATTCTACTGAAGTATTGCTGTGCAGGATGTTTTTAGTAAATGTGGAGTTTTTTTAGAGTACAGCTGTAATGATCTGATGCTTCATAATCAGCTGAGGGTATGTTATGACAACCTAGAAGCCTGACACTCTAGGTACTCGCAAACTGGTTATCTATTGGAAACCAGATACAAAACCATAGAGGCTGGAGATTTGATTCAGGTTCCCTTCCCTTTATATTAACCTTCAAACAAACTGAAGTCAAGAGTCTGGAAGACTAACCATGGAGCATGGGGGAGAAACAGTGTGTGGGAGCATAATAATACCAGCTAGCTTTTGATTTCAATTCTGAGAGTGTGCCATTTAAAGAAAGGCAGTTCATGAGATGAGTAGGTCTCAGATCCACAAGGATTTTAAAATAGCTGTTGCAGGAAGCTCCAGAAGCTGATGTAAATGTGAAGTTTTGCACTAGAGTACTCTTCAAAAATTGGCTGTGGTGCAGAAGTATGGAAGAGCTGTTGTACAAACTGAGTTGAAGAGAAAAGGCATTCAGGAGGCAGTTGTCTGTTGTGTATCCATCTGTATTGGGAACATACCTTCATTTATTTTCTGTGAAAAGGTGACTAATCTGATTATCCCAGAACAGTGTCCCTAAGACTAATGTGAATGATTTACTTGACTGGTGGGTCTGGCACTTCTGTCCCTAACTTTTGACCTGATCTTGAGGCTGAGGGATGGCTGCTGGGTATGGCAGGTTACAGCTGCTTTTCTGTCTCTGCTTCAGTCTAGGGATCTCTCATACTGAATCACCAACTGCTGTTGACTGCAGTCCTTGGCTGTGTGTGCTTCATTTTTAACTCCAAGCATCCATTCCTGCTGTACAAGAGGTCTTTTTCCCTGTCAATACCCTTCTGTCATCAATATGCTCACATACCAGGTGACCAGGATTCTAAGGAGAAAAAGAATGCAGTAAGAGCTCAACATGAATTCCAACTGTTAGGCTGTTGTGCAGTCACTTTCAGTGAATATTAGACTGTTTTCATGTCTAAGGAAGGACTATCAAGTTTCTGAATTAGTGTAGTAGTCCACCACTAGTGCTAGGTTTCTTGTCTTTTTAGGCTGATTGCAAGTCTTTTACAAGTTACAGATTGCTGATGATTATGTCCTCAAAAACTTGTTTGCCTCACATTGTATGAGGATGTTGGCACCACAGTAGGAGGTGAGTTTTAGTTCTAGTCAGTGTGGCCTCAGTTCAGGTGTTTTTGAGTATCTTTTTATGTGTCCTGAGAATGATTCAGGCCACTTCAGGACTTTCTGAAGAGGCTGACTATCTCCTTGGAATGGTCAGTCTCTCCAAATTCATTCTCCCTGCATCATGTAATAACAGCTACAGTTGCTTAGTAAGGAAGTTCATGTCCCTCGCTCCCACAGCTGTAGAACTGAGCTGGAAGGTACCTGGTGGCTCTCACAGCTGAGCATTTCTCTGTAGCTTTGGCCTTCCAGGCTGTAAATATGCAATCTACAGCAAGGGATCAGTTTCATCTCAGCTGCAATATAGTCAGCATAGCAGGGGAAGTGATAGCTGGAGTTGAGGCTGTTTTGCCAGCTATTGAACACAAATACGAGGTCACATAGCAAATGACTGGTGGACTTAGGCATGAAATTCCACATCTCTGCAGTATTGTTAACATCCTGTGTGCTACAACACTTGTAGGTAGTTTAAGACAAACCCTATAAAGGCTGGCTGGGGAGTTTTCTGGCATAAAACAAACAGTGAAGTGCACTCCCACTAAAATGAGTGCTTTGAACACCTCTTACAGCTATCCAGTTCCATACCTTTCTTTATAGGAAGTGTTTCTTGGCTCAAACTGTAATATCCATAGAGAATTACAGAAGCAGAATATTATCCATTACTGGAAGTTTGCTTGCTTAATCTCTCTCAAAAGGCAGAGTGTTCTGGGTACTGGCACTTAAATTGTCACGCTTCATTAGCCATTGTAACAGCAGCTGACTATCAATGTGGTCTGCTGTGTATAAATTGACCTTGGACAACAGCTTCAGGACTGTTTTGTCAAAGCTCTGAAATACCTGTTTCAAGTATTTGACCATTAATGCACCTCTAGAAGTAGAGAATATGTGCCAAGTCTAAATCTTGCTATTGCAAGATTCAGTATTGTAAATGCCTTACATGGAGGAGACTTTAAATCTTCCTGTTTGTTACTTAGAAGCAGTGTGGAAAAACTAAGGTATGTTTGTGAATGTTGTTATTTTCATTAAAAAATCTGGCTAAATGCTAGTGACTCATTTGATCTAACTAATGTGCTTTAGTTCTGGCCCTTTATTTTCCTGTGTATATGCTTTTAAGTTACTTGTCTTTCTTAGTGTTTCTCAATGTGACTGTAAGATTGCATAGATTTAGGACAAAAGATCCAATGTATTGCAAAACAACATTCAAATTCCAAGGGAGTAAGCCTTCTAAGATTATAGAAGCCTTTTTTCCTAAAAATAGAGTCAGATACCCTGTTGTTACTTGCCTCTGTTCCTTTGTATGGTTCTGAATCCCTAAATAAGTTAAACAGGTTTGATCTAGACATCTCTGTTGCTCTTTTGTATTAAAGAATAACATAAAATGATGAGACATATTCTGTTCACCTTAAGACTGTTTTTTCTCCTATAAAAGGCAACTAAATTTACAAAGCTACCTAGGTTTAGCTATTTCACCTCCCTTATATGATGTGCAGTGTTGGAGAGGTGGATACTTGAAGACGTCTCCATGGTCTGCTCGCTGATTGCTGGCAGTATGTTGGATCCTTTGTTGGTCAGTAGCTTGACAGATCATGGGACTCA
>VZTT01055132.1:102412-136691 GCA_013400855.1 Buphagus erythrorhynchus | reverse complement strand
GTCTTTATCTCAACCCATGATTTCTCTTGCTGTTTTTTCTTCTGATTCTTTCCCCATTCCACTGGAGGGAAGAGAGTGAATGGCTGTGTAGGGTTTAGTTTAGGCTGGGGTTGAACCACAACATAGCAGTCAAAAAAGACCCCTAACCATAGTCCAGTGATGACTTCTTGAGAGCTGTGCATACAGACCCATTCCTGAGAAAGCCTCTCTTCAAGGATACTCAGTGGCATTAATCTTCCTTCATAAGACAGTGAAATTAAAAAAGAAAACATTCAGCACTGACAAAGATTGTTTTTTAAACACCATCGTTATCCTGGGTGAGTCACTGCCACACTGTTATCATTGCTACCAAGAAGTTAGATATCAATTAAAAAAAAAAAAAAAACATGATGTTTATATGAGTCAGAAGACTGTACACAGCTGTGTTAGACAGGGAAACCAGTGCAGGATACCTCTTTCTTTCCTTGGTCATGAGCAGGATTAGGAACCTCTTCTGTAATTTCTGCATTTTCTAAGTTGCCCCTCTGGCTGAGGCACAGGGGTGCTCACTGTGCTCCCACCCAAAGGGCTGGGGTTTGCTCTAGGGCAGCTGCCAGGATACAGCAGAGGCTGTTCCTGGGAGCACAGCCTTTATGTGGGGCCAGGGCTGCTCACACCCTCTNCCAGGATACAGCAGAGGCTGTTCCACCAGGAACAGCCAGGGCTGCTCACACCCTCCCAGTGTCCTGGTTTGCAGCCATGTGGTGCAGCTTTGTCCACCACCACCAGGACCAGGCAGAGGTGCTGCTCCAAGAGGGAACGGGGAGATGCTGCTCCAGGGCCACCCACTGCGGTGGGACACAATCCAGCCTTGCCACTGGCAGGAGGGATAAAGACAGGAGGTTGTATCAAGCACCACAGAGCAGCTGCTACATAGAAAATCTCTTTTCAAATATATTTCCAGAGCCATTGTGCATCTGTTCTCACTCTGAGCAGCAGCACCTTGTCCCCTCACATCCCACAGACAGGCCTGTGGGCTGTCATCACTGCTCTGTGCCCTGTGCCATCACCCCATGTGCCCTGTGACAGCCTCCTGGGCCCCCATCTCCCTTGCCACCAGCAGGAACAAAGTCTCTACCACTCCAGCTGCAGTCATCCCACGCTGTAGGTCTTGCCTGTGTACTGGGAAATAGGTTCCTCTTACTCCAGATATGCCCAGTGCCCAGCTCAGGATGGTGCTCATCTCAGCTGGCTCTCCTGGATGCTGAAATAATCCAAGTGATCTGTCCTCCTACTGCACAGGGGCTCAGCAGGGCCCACAGACCCACAGGGCTGGTCAGAGAACTCAGTCCCCAAACCTGATCATGAGGCATTACCTGTACGTGCAACCTCAGCTCTGAGCTGGGACACATCAGACTAAGCCCTGCCTGAGCAGAAGAGGGCTCCTCCTGCAGGAACTCCTCATCAAATTTTGAGTATGAGCTCTAAACCACAGGAGATTTCAATTTTAAGGAGCAGGGTTTCAGTGAATGCATTTTCTTCCCCTGTGTTCTAGTTCCAGTTTAACACTTCTGAAAATGTTCAGCAGGAATCAGGCCACTGGCATGGAAAGTTGCTATGTGCAGCATAATTAAAAGGAGTGAAGAAGAAGGTCATACCTTCTGCAGTGGTGTTGGGCAAATGATGAGTAACTGTTGCTGCAAGAGGAGGACAGTGAAAGTATTACAGGCTTTCAGATGTTTGAAAGAATATCTGTTGTTCATCAGATCTAGCAAGCCAGATGGTCTGGGCTCTTGACTTTCAGGCATCTTCCATGGTGAGACATTCCCTCACAAAACCCCTTTGCTCCTCTTCACCAGCCACAAGGAGCCACTCCGTGGCTTCAAGGAGCTGTGGTGACCCAGCTACCTCAGCACCACAGCCCTGGGCCCACAGTACTCACTCCACAACTAATCCCTGGGAGAAAATGGCTCCAAAATTGGAAATAACTGCACACAGGAATTTCTGATTTCTATCTGTCAGAGACTTGGCTTAATAGAAACAAATAAATTAGCCTGGAGCTACATAACACTTGTGCAACTGTGAGTGCACTGCAGATGACTCTGATGAAGCTGTTGTTTGTTTCTTCAGGAAAAACACTTACTGTGAGGTTTTAAAACCTGAGCAGCATGTAAATGGCAGTGAGACAGGAAGATGCTGTTCTGAGCCCACACCTTACACTGCTACTCATCTTCTAGTGCGCTCCAGGGATGCAAGGGAGAAAACCAGGGAGGCAGCAGCAGTTCTCAACATTTTCTGTCCCAGCAGACAGCCCAGAATAGAGGTTGGCATTGAAAAGTTCACACGAAACCATAGGTAAAGCAAAGTTCACTGAGGCAAGTAGATGAGTAAGGCTCATCTTGAGGGGGTGAAGGAGAGAAAGGGGGTAGGCCTGGAGGAGGTAAGACTTCAAGGCAGACAGAAAGCAGAGAGACTTCAGTTCACAGCCAAGGAAATGCATAAATGCTGCATCCACCCCAACAATTTTCACTTGATATCACTTCATGGTGTGTCAGTATATAGCAGTTGAAGTACCTCTAAAAGCTATAATGAAGAGTACCAGAATCCAGCTTGATTTCTTGGCTCACTGTTGGGGCCATAATTTTGTCGGTCTTGCCTCAGCTCAGCATTCCAGTGCTTTTAAGTAAAAGTGGTTGAGACATTTTTAACTCGTAAAATTGACTCATCTCAGTCATATTGTAGAAAAAACTTTGAGCCCAGTGACCCAAGTCAAACAGGTGGAGTAGTAGCTAACCTAATAAGGATGACATTACTCCAAGACCCATGCAAACCAGCAGCATGAGGAAGAAAAAGGCAGCAGCCCAGGCTCCTGGAACACCAATTTCTGAAAAAAAAAAAAAAAAAAAAAAAAAAAAAAAAAAAAAAAAAAAAAAAAAAAAAAAACAACAAANGAAAAAAAAAAAGTCGAAATGGAATCTTCTGCTGTCTTTCTTAAAATAAAAACAATCACCTGGAGTGTTCTTGCTCTACTCATGGGTCATGCCTCCAGGCTAGAAAGTCAAAATTTGGCAGAGGCAACACTCCTGAGTGAGACTTGAGTGCTCGGTGTGTGTTGTGGGCTACACAGGTATCTCAGAGGTGATTACGACTGTCCAAGTCCATTTAGGAAGTTTTGGGTCTCCCCAGCAACACAGGTGTCTGCTGCTCAGTCACACTGCAGCTGGGAAAGGAGAGGTGGCCAGTGCCACTGCCTGGTGAGAACAATCTGTGGGGTGGCAACACTGTGCCACACAAAGAGGGAGGTGTCTCTGGGTGGACACTGGGCCAGAGGCCTGTGATTGACAGGAGGGAGCCACAAACCCCCCTTTCAACTCACCTGCATGCACATGTGCACACACAGCCTCTTGCCTCAGACAGAAAAAGAGGATTAAAGATGCCTGCTAGCTGTGAGATGAGCATATTCCTGTCACCGGCTGTGCAAACACCCCTGAGCCAGACAGCCAGGTGGGAGCAGGAATCCCAGAGGTACAATAAAAATCATCAGTACTGATGATGCAAGGATCACAAAAGCCCTTCAGGAGAGAGGTGGTGGGAGGGAAGAAGAGCAGCACAGACAACACAGAAAGAGATGATGCTGCAGCAAACTGTTGCTAAGGAGGGATCCTGTTTGCTGAGGATCCTCAGGCTGAGGTGGTGGGGAGAAATGGGAGAAGGGCGGGCACTGGCTTGAGAAGAGAGTTAACATTTGGGTTTGGTTCATAGAATCATAGAACCCCTCCTCCTGTTCAAATTGAGCAACTGTTCCCACAGCCAGCCTTGCCTCCAGGATGCTTTGCTCCCTCCCTGTAGTGCAGAGCTGTCTAGTAGTGCAGAAGGAAAAGAACACCCCCTCCCTGCCCCCAGAGGTGTCTGTGGCAGGCACTGAACCAGCCTCTCGGAGATTTAGGGCTGCTTTGATGAATGACTTTACAACCCCAGCTACTGAAGGGCTGTGCCTCACAGGAGGGCATGACGAGAGCCCCAGCAGCACAGTTCCCCACTGAGCAGACAGGATCATTTTCTGGGGAAGGAAGGAGGGACAGAGGTAATGACAGTCCAGCTGCTCCACAGTTTCTTGGCATGAAAATATGAATGGGTTACTCTGAAAAGCATAACGACACTTTTGAAAATTGATGCCCTTTTTCTCACATGGGTATTTTTCCTCTCCTATCTCCTGACACTGCTCCACCCAGATGAGCCCCTGGGACTCACTGTGCATGGTGCAGTGTGAAGATTGTGGGGAGACACCACAAGGTGAGGTATGGCAGCATGATCCTCTGGCCCCCTCCACAGCCCTTGCTCTGTCAGGCATCCCTGCACAAGTCACCCTCCTGACTTTAAAAGCCCCATCTCCTCTCCTCATGGGCAGCACCAATTGCCCAATACTGACACAGAAGAAAACGGCGGCAGGATCCATCCTTCCGGTGACAAGCTCCAAAACTTGTGTTCTAACATGACCAAAATTTAATTAAAGCAAAACAAGATCAAAACAGTAATTTTAAAGAGGAATTTGGCAGGGTGCTGGATTTATCCAGTCAACCTGCTTTATGGGATACAGTGCCTGAAGTCACAATTCTGCCAAGTAGAGAGAGCTCCTCTACCCCGGCTTATGCCTGAGGTAAAGCAGAAGAAGGACTTGGACCTGAAAGTCCCAGTCTAGTACCTAACCAGCAGATGAGAGCGTTATTATGCTACCACCCACCCTTGGAGTCAGAATGCTTTGCTGTATAAAATCCATTGCAGATGTGATTTGCATGGCAAAAATTCCCTGCAGACTAAGCTCACATCTCTGTGGGCTGTGCAGGTTTGGGATGTGCCTTTTTCCATACTGCTGGAAGAGGGGACAGGGAAGGTTAAGGACTGGGGAGAAGGGAATCAATATCAGCAGGATCTGAATCTCATGTGAATCTTATCAGACATGAGCTGTGGTAGCTTCTCCAAGGAGCCTGTACTGATTCTGCAAGCTGCTGTGCATAGATAATCCTGAAGCTGATTGAGTTCTGTTTTGGCCACCACTGTGAAAACAGGTGAGTTTTGTAAAAAAAATAAAGCTACCAAGGCCAAGCAGGCATATCCTGCTTAGATGGTATGGATATGAATTAAAGGTTTTTTGGAAGTTTGCATGTTGTGCTGGCCAGAAAATTTCTGTTTACTTCACATCCAGCAGGCAAGGTTATTTTCATGTCAGTGTAGGATAAGTCATCTTGGGAAAAATCCCCAGCAGGTGTCTAGTCCAGCATCCTGCTCCAAACAGGGTCAGCCATGAGGTCTTTATGGCCATAAATTAGGGCTTTATGCAGTCAGGTATTGAAAAACCCCACGGATACAGAGTATTTAAACAATACTGTCACGAGGGCGCCCTGGCTTGGCTTGCAGGAAGCGGGGTGGAAGATTTATTGCACCTGAGTGGCACATTTTAGACACTGCACCTCAAATACTGGCTGTAGTGACAGCAACTGTGGTGTGAAAGCACAATAAATACCATTTGCAAACAATCCTTTAAGCTGCAGAAGTGGAGGGCATAGCAACTCAGCCAGAGATGGCAAAGTGAAGAGTGAGGAGCTTGGGAAGCAGCAGTAGTAGGGAAGGACGAACAGGTTTGGGCACTGGACAGGATGCTGGGACTGTGGCTGGAAACCAAAGGAATAAAACATGAGCACAGGCTGGAGAGATCCATGAGGGAACATCAGGACTGATGGGCAAGGAGGTGGGGGGATATTAAGAGGGAACACTAGCATTTATCCAAGCTATTTGAAATTTTTACCAAAGAGCTAGAGGACACATAGGACTGAAAAGAAGAATTAAGGAGTTGGTGTTGGAGGTGAGGGCAAAGAAACAAGCTGGGAATGAATCAGGTTTGGGAACTATGGCACCTCTCCCCATTCTGCACATGGGGCAGAAAGCCTGTGAAGGAGTGGGAGAACCAGGAGTTTGAGCAATGAAACCTGTTGGTATATTCTTTCATTTTGAGGTTCTAACAACTTACTACTGACCTGTTTCTCTGCCATGTTGTGACAGCCAAGGCCTGCAACATGTCCAGTGTTTAACAAGGGCAAATATACACCACCCACTTGATTCTGGGGTAGGAAGGAGGAGAGGATTTTATGAGAGATATTGCACTAACCACTGTATTAAAGAAGTTGTACTGTTAATAAAACCCACTGCAAATATCACAATCTAAATTGCTTATGCAAGTTTAATTCAGCCTTCCCTCTGTGTGCAGTGCAATCTATTCTAAATTAAATGATCACATGGATTATTATCTTGCTCCACAAGACCTCTGCTGCAAAGCAAACACAAGGAAGTCATTAAGTCCCTTCCCCAAAGAGCTTCCAGTCTTGGGAAAACCAGACAAGGGGGTGTGAAGGGAGCCATTCCAGGAAGGAGGTGGGGAGGGAGCACTTAGGATAACGAGCTTCAATAGAGCAGAAGCATTTACAACTAGATTATTTTTGGAGAATTACATTTGGACAAGAGAGGCTTCCATGAACACCCTATAGAAGCATTCCAGTGCCTAAAGGGGCCTACAAGGAATACTGAAACAGACTTTTTACAAGGACACATAATGACAGGACAAGGAGGAATGGCTTTACACTGAAGGAGGGTAGGTTTAGATTAGATATTAGGAAGATATTGTAAGGGTGGCTAGGCACTGGAACAGGTTGCCCAGAAAAGCTGTGGATGACCCATTCCTGGAAGTGTTCAAGGCCAGATTGGAAGTAGATGAATTTTAAGGTTTCTCCAACTCAAACCAATCTATGATTCTGTGAGTCTATGCATTATTTTTTTCCTGGAGTCAGAGTAATATTATGAAAATGAGATAAAAATAATTAAAAGCAAGAAACAAGTTTCAAGGGAGACACAACCAGGGGATCCACTGACGCACAACACAAAGCAAAGGGAAGGTTTCAGCACTGGAAGATTAAAAAGTGAAGCAAAACAATGGTGGTTTCGTGGTTATAGCAGTGCATTCCCCCTGCTGCATCTCCCTTATCTTCGAGGAGGGCCAGGCAGTGTCTCTTTATCGATCTGTGGTTAGCTGCTACATCAAAAAGCTGACAGCAGCAAAGTCTCTTGCTGTCGTGCCTTGTGTCCCCATCACCCTAGAGCCAGCGTGAGCACCTTGCCAGCCACAGTCCTTCGGGAATTGCCCACAAACAAACTGCATGTACAAACTGCTAAAAGGAAGTGAAAATGCCTCCATCTCTCTGCCAGCGCCCCTGTGAGGAGTCATGCTCCCCAGGCGACTCGCACAGCCCTCGCTGGTCAGGACAAGCATCCCGGTGTGCACTTTCCCCTCTGGCTGCAGCCACACAAGTGCGGGTGTGTTGGATTCTTTCCAAGCTCACAGCTAAAAAGCCTCTGATGGACGTGGCTGGGAGGACTTCCCCCCTCCCATGACTGCCTCAGGCACGGTTAGAGTGCATTTACCCAAAAGTGAGCACTATGGTTCAGGTGACGGCAGAAGATCGACTGTACAAATCTAATATAAGCATGGTAAATATAGTCCATGTCACACCGTCTGGGGGCTCCGAAGGGAACGAAGGGGCTGGAGAGCCCTTCACGGGTCATTTGGTCTCACAGCCTAGCAGCTACATCCTCCAGCAGGACACGAGTTGCCCTGGGGACTGGGCAGTGACTCATCACGCTTCTCCAGTGCCATCCACAGAGCTGCTATGGGGCAGTCACAGCCTCGGTTAAAGGCAGTGGTGCTGATTAGTCCCATCAAATCCTGTAGGAGCACTTTCACCATCCCCAGCCAGGCTAAAGATGTTACTCTCACCCCTCCCACCTGATGGGTATGAGGGCTTTCTACAGCACCTTTCCCACCTACCACTCTCACCCACAGAGATTAGCCTACAAAGCTGCCGGCAGGAGAGGTGATCCAGGCAGCCCAAGTCCCAACACATATTTCTGAAGTAAATTCTTAAAAATAGGTAGATAAACTCTTCTCTCCACAGGATCTCCTCTTTTCCTTGGCCACATACAAGCCAGCCTGTGGCTACCCCAGCCTGTAGGTGCATAAAGAGGAAGGGCACTTTGTCTCCTCCTGCTAGGGCCACAAGTCGTACGTGCAGCAAAGGGAAACCTCAGCCCTGCTGCTGAGCTTCCTGCACCCTCCTGACAACTCCCTGCAAGCCCCATTTGCTGTGCCAGAGTGGGAGGTGGGCACAACCCAACCTCCAGAGAGAGAAGATCCACTGGCATCACTCGTACCCCAGTGAGTACACTCTGAGAACTGTGCCTCAGAGAAGCCACATCGCAGAGATGTGGCAGGGTTTGTAGCCGTGCCCGGCCATTCGTGCTGTGCCTACTGGCAGTGGTCTGGAGAAGGATGCTTCCCAATATTAGTCTCCTTTCCAGCTTCCTCCTCTCTTACCCGCACTCCGTCATCTCAGGTTTAAGGTAGTTTATTTAAATATATATTTTTCTTTAAACCTCCCCCTTCTTAAAATCATCTCTGCTTGGATAATCTTTTTCAACTGTTTATTGGGTGGGTTGGTTGTTTTTTGTTTAGTTTTTTTGTTTTTTTTTTTTTGTAGTGACAACTTTCTGTCTGCTGGGCAAGCACCCCCGGCCGAGGCATCTCCCTCATCTCCCTGCGCTCGGCCGCAGCCCAGCTCTCCCAGCTCTCCCAGCTCCCCGCTTCGCCTCCAGGCAGGAGCAGGTCCATCCCCACCAAAGCACGCCCTTGCTGCGGACCCCGGCGCCGAAATTCGCCCGGACAGCTTGCGCCGCGCCCCTTCAGCAGCAGGGCAACCTGTCGGGCACCCGACGGGGGCAGGGGAGCGCAGCCCCGGCGCCGCCGCCCCTGGCCGGGCACCGNGGCGGCACGGCCCGACGGGCCGGGGGTAAGTCCTGATTGCTGCCTCCCGCTCCCCTCCCGCCCGGTGCCGGCAGTCCCTTCTCCCTCCCTCCCTGCCCGGTTTTCCCCAGCCCCCGGCCCCCCACGGCATCGCGGGGCACACGGCAGCCGAGGCCGGGGGCAGCCCCGGGAGCGGCGCAGCTCCCGCTGCCCCTCGGGTGCGGGAACAGCGGGAACAGCGGGAACAGCACCCGCAGCTGGAGACGAACCCAAAGCCGCCGCCACGCCTGGACCCTGCGCTCGGACCCCGAATCCTTCCCCGCACCTGGACCTGCCATGCGGGCCGGGACCGGCACCCGGGACCCTTCCGAAGTGGAGACCCACGGGAGGAGCGTCCCTTTACCCCCTTTCCCCTCCTCTGCTCTTCCCCACGGCTGCGACCCTTGTCCCCCGGGCAGTTTGTCACCCTGTTACCCAGGGTGGTGGGTGTCCTGCCACCCCTCGCTGAGGGTATCCAGGTAGACTGGTACGTGCCTGGACTGGCAGCACCCTGGCCAGGTGTAGAGTGAGCACGCCTGGGGGGATGGAGAACAGTCCAGGGCAGGGCTCGCAGGGATCGTGGTAGGGAAGAATGATTTTGGGATGAGAGTCGAAAATAGTGCTCATGGATATAAGAAACAGAAGACAAGACAGGAAACCCACAGCCAAACTGTGTATTGGGATGCCTTATGCCTTCTGGTTATATATATTATGGGTGATGTTTTGTTCATTCCCTGTTCTTGCTTATCACCTAGGCAGCTGCTTTTTCCAGCCCTACAGAACCAGCCTTTCCTGCCTCCAGACAATACAGAATTCCCAGAGTGGGAACTGTGTCCGTGCAAGGGACACAGTAAAATGAATCCTGTCTTTGGGTGGCTGCAGCTCAACTGTTTTGTGAACAGTCCTGGACTCAGCAGCAGCATTCATGCTACAGGAGATCTTCCTGATCCAGTGGAAAGCTTAACTTCTTTGTCAGGGTCAGGCAGAGGAAAGATAGAGGAGACAAGCACAAGCCATAAGAGATTGTTTCACCCCTGTTCTGAGGGATCTGTCTTCACAGGACATGGGGAAGTTCAGTTTCCATCTCATTCAACCCTTGTCCTCTCCCAGCTACAAAGCATCAGGAGAGAGAGGCACCAGTTTTAAGGATGAGTATATCCCAAGGGGCTGGAGCAATTTATACCTATTGCACAGCTACTCTTCCAGGAGCGTAGCTGTGCAGCAGCTGTGCATCACAGATGCTGTTGTTTGAGGGGTGAAGTGAAACACAGTGATATTTATACCACTGGCATTGCAATGTTTTGTCCTTGCTTTTCATACCTGTCATACTGATGATGAGTTCAGCAACAGGAGCAGTAGCAAAGGAAAAAAAGATACAAGCCATTAAATGTCATGGAACAACCTCGGTACAGCAGCTTTCATATTTCTGGAAAAAATCCTCCTCTTAAATCAAGGAAGGGTAGGTTACTGAGAACAGACTTGAGTCTATTGTAAGAAAAAGAAATGCAGAGCACCCTGCAAGCATCTTTCCATTATTTCATCCCAAACATCAAGCTGGTTTGCTTTTCAGCACAGGAAGCACATCTTCTGGCCAGGCATGGGGAGCACAGTATGGATAGAATGGGAACAGCACCAGCAGTCAGCCTTTTACAAGGCAGGCAGGGCTTGGGACGTGGTGCACAAAAGGAGGAATTCTGGAGGTGGTGCTTGCTGCTAGGCTGCCAAGCACTTGAGTGTGCGAAGTTATTGAAAACATTTTTTGATGAGAGAAGGAAGAGGATACTTCCCAGAAGATATAAGTTCCAAATTTTGGCCAAACAGTAGTATATTTGAGTAACTGTGTTGGGCCTTCCTCATCATTTCCTCATCATTGTCTTTCAGGCTGTTTGAGTAACTGTGTTGGGTCTTCCTCATCATTTCCTCATTATTGTCTTTCAGGCTGCACTCTTGCCCAGCTGTCTTGTACTGTGATGTGACTTTGGTGCATCTGAAAACCATTGCCCACTTTCCAAACTGCTGTATTGGTTGCTAAGATCCACCTTTCACATGCACACAGGAAGTGAAATCTTGCATTCTTCCCTTGGTTTAGATTCAGTAAAAAAGAGAACAGGCCAAGCAAGTCTTTAGGCAAAGCTCTGCCCATATATGAGCAGAAAAAAGACCTCTCTGATTGGCTTGAAGGAGAATTCATAAGGAAAGTATAAAAATCATACCAGTACCCAAAGGGGGTACTGTTCTTCACAATTACTGCAGAGCTCTGATTTTCAGTCCTCTCTTTCTTTCTCTGCAGTGGCAGCCCCATGGCCCTCTTCACCAGGGGCAGCAGCCATCCTAATGCAACAGACCCCCTTCCCTGTGGGGCAAACAGCACCACGGAGCCTGAGCTGCCCCATTCACATGCCTACTACGCCCTCTGCTACTGCATCTTGATTCTGGCCATCATCTTTGGGAACGTGCTGGTCTGCTTGGCTGTGCTGAGGGAACGCACCTTGCAAACCACAACCAACTACCTCGTGGTGAGCCTGGCAGTGGCAGATTTGCTGGTGGCTATTTTGGTGATGCCATGGATGGTGTACCTGGAGGTGAGTACCTCTCAGGAACGATTAGCAGAATTTAGCCACACCACTGCATGCATGGTCATGTTCCTAATGAAGGCAGCAGCAACATTTAGATGGATCTGTGTGGAACAGCCCTGGAGCTGTCCTGCAGGCTTTGTACTGCTTGGGTGTGCTACGTGGAATGATTAAAAAAAAGAGGAATAAGTGTGCGTGTGCGTGTGTGGGAAGCCATCCCAGCAAGATAGAATTAGACTCTTCAGTTTGATTGCAACTAAAAAATATTATTAAAAGTCAAGTTTTATTTCAGGCTGGAATAGTCTATCAGCTCGAGTGCATTCCAATCCTTAATGAAATCACATTATGCTTTGCTTTAGAAAATACTTGGCACTCACTATTGCTGTGGACAGGGTGGAACTGAGGCACATCTGTGGAACAGCCTCTGCCCCATGCAATGCCTTGGTCATGATTTGTGAGCACAACAGTAGTTCCACTTCCTAGTTGTGTTTGTAGACCCATTCAAGACTAATTTCCATCTGTGAAGCTTGGATAATCAAAGCAGCTGATGCAAGAGTCATCCAAACAACAGAGAAAAGAATTCATACACATCCCAAACCTGAACTACCAATCCTGGCATTGCACAGTACTTCCTATAGAACTGGGCTGTAGGACTCCAGCAAAACTAAGATTTATAAAACAGCCCAAAAAGCCCCAAAGTTTTTTCAATATTTGCTGCTGTTCATGGATCAGCAATGCTGTCAATGAAGCAGAAATGGCATCATGCTTCAATACACCATGAGCCTGGAAATTGCCAAAAAATCATTCAGTCCCTAAAACCGTACAGAACACCTATTCATCTACTGAAGGTTTGCCAAACCAGACTTCAGAACTGGCCCTTATTTATGGAGAAGCTTAAGGTGGATGAATGCCTCAGATTTAAATGCTACTTGTGAAGTTTGTGCTTTACACTCCATTTTTTGAGTCATCAGTGGCCATGAAATGTGTTATTTTATCAATCATGCAGACCAGAACTGTCTCTTTCTGAGAAATCTTTTGGGAAAGCTGTGACAGAGCAGCATCAGGAAGATTTTACAGCCTCAAAATCCTCATCTCCACTTAAGGAGGTTCCTGGCACAGAACTGCTATTCAGCACTGTGTCTAGCAATCTTCTGGGGGCCAACATGTAGGTCTGGCACACCAATACTTCTGCCCTCTTCTTTACTGATCCCTGGTGCGGTGGCTGCTGAAGCTCACCAAGGTTTCCAAGACAGCAGCATCAGGGTATCCTGCCCACTGGAGTTTGAGGGCATTAAACACCATCATGCCTTGTAGTCATTGCACAGTTGGAGGAGGACATGGAGCAGCATGGCTGGGAACACCCTCCTCAGGCTTCTCACAACATCCAGTTCTACCTCCAAAGGGGAAGAAAGCTTCAGGAGAAAGTTGTCACTGAGGTCTAATCTGCTGAGACCGTGTGGGAGTCACACTGTCTCCTCATCTTGTCTCTCACACAGGAGCAGTGAGACCTAAGCTGCTCTGTGAGCTCCAGGAGCTCTACTGGGCTGGTGTCAGAGGGAGGACAGAGCTGAGTTACAGCAGCTCAGCAGTCCTGACCACATGAATGCTCTCTGTACTCCCACCATTCAAACCCACAAGCAGCCATCTCACAGCTGCAAGAGCTGCAGCAGCCCTGAGCATCAGCTCTCAAACACAAAACCCTTCAGGGAGCCTGCTTAGATGCACCACTGCTTTCAAGCCTGCCACTGCCTGATGCAAACTGGTTTCCTACTTTCCCATCCATGTGCTCCTCAATGTGGCATCACCATTCGTATCTGAACTGGGGAGATTCTGTTGTTTATTTTAAGAATTCAAGAGAGTGGTGGATATGCATAAGTTAAAATAAACAAACAAACAAACAAACAATCATTGTGCATTCATAAACTGAAAAGCTTCCTATAGAGTTTGGAAGTTAAAAATAATAACACCACAATTTTGTAGATAAAGCAGACTGGTCATCAAGGAAGATTAGGCAAAAACCTGACCTGAACAGTCTATAGGGATCTTTAGCATTGTGTTTGATGGAGCCAGGATTTCACCCTGGACATTCTTCTGCTGCATAATCACTGAATGGTAATGAGAGATTGTATCAGCTCATCTCTCTGTAGTTTGCTCTTATCAGCTCTAAGAGAATAATATTTGACCATCCACCTCACCCAGGCAGATGTGAGGATTCATTCGATTAATACCCGGGATATCCTTTGAGATTCCTGGACAAAAAGCACCAGATGGATAAAGAAGAGGTACCCTGCCAGCACATGAAAACCAGAAATGCAGACTAGCAGGTTCTAGCTGCTGTAGCAAAGATGATTAGAACACAGCAATAAAAGGAAGAGCAGAAATAGAATTTTTAAAATTTTGAACAAGGCACATAATAAAAAGGCTCTTCTTCACGTTAAGTTCTGGGTTTGTATACCCCACAGGTAAATATTAACTACTTCACCAATTCCAGCAGAGCTACTCCCCATTTTAGAAGTGGCAGGTGGAAGTGAGAATTGTTTTAAGCCCAAACATTTTGATCTGTCAAGCATCCTCTTACACAAGCTACAGTCTAGTATGCAGGTGACGTGATCTGATAGCATCATCCTGAGAGGGCTCACTTCTGAGCCATCCCCACCAGCACCTTCTTCAGTTTTAATGGTTCACATTCTTGAGCTCAGCATTTTAATGTGCTCAGGACCTTGGAAACTCCCTCAGTTAAGTGCTTGCTCATCTGCTGGGTTAGCAGCAGCTGGCTTTCATGTGAACACCTGCCACTGGCTTGGTGAAATATTCCTCAGACTCCACAGCTCACACAGAAACTGCATTGCCTTTTGCCTCAGACTGCAGAAACATCCCTTACTGGGTCCCACTGCAAAGGCTTCCAGCATTTTTTTTTATATATATTTTGAAGTGGTCAAGCAGATCTCAAAATCTGAAACTAAAGTAAAACCAGTGTAGTGTTTCTTTGGAAGCTGAACCTACCTATTAAGGTCCCCAATCTCAGATGGACAGCCTTCAGTTTGCATGTCTTGTAGCTCATCTAACTGTGCAGAAAAGCTCAATGGTTTTGGTTTTACTTCTTTTTCCCCTTTTTCATAAGAAAACAAAGGAGCACCACCATTACCAAGAGAACTGGTGAAGAAAGCACAGTTCCCTTCTGCATTCTGCAAGCCAAATCCCATTTCCCTCCCCTGCATTCATTCAGGGTCAGAGGGTCTAATGGAAGACTGCCTCATTCAATACCTGATTTCTGAAATGTAACAGCTGGGTCCAGCAGAGAACACCCTAAAGACACAGCTCACCTCAGCAAGTTTCTGTGCCTGTGTGTGGAAATGCTGCCACTATCAAAACGATTTCACAAACAATCATTGTGCATTCAAATAATTCTCACAGAATTTCTTAAACAATTCTCACAGAATTTTGTATTTATACAAGTGCTTCTCTCTGCAGGGGGCTGCATCCTTCCCAGGCACCAACACTCACAGGGCTGACCCACTGCCTGAGAAGCCAAGCTTACTTGTGGCTTGCCCTCTCCAGTATGGTCTGCAATGGGTATTTCTGAATGGGTTTTGAAAACCTCCAAGGATGGATCCTGCACTTACCAAGCAACTAGCTCCACTGTCCCTGTAGTCAGACAAGTAACCTTCACAACCAATTTGCACCTTTCTTCCAGCTCATTCCTGTTGCCTCTTGTCGTCCCATCATACCACTGCTGTGAAAACCCAGCTCCATCTTCTTAGCAACTTGCCTTCAACCTTTTCAATAACCTCCCACTAGGCACTAGAGGGCTGTTAGTCTCCCACCCCTCAAAGCCATCTCTTTTCCAGACTGAAAAATCCTGCTCCCTTAGCTGGTCCTCACAGCTGCCCCAGCCCCTGTGGATTGTTTTGGTGGCTCTCCACTGGACTTGCTCCTGTTTATCAATGTTTTTCCTCTACTGATGCCTCAAAACCAGGTGCAGTATTCCAGATGTTGTCTAAATGTAAGCAGAGAGACCAGGAACTAGTGGCAGTTTCTGATAGCTTCCAGCTGAAACAGCAGGATCTACAGGGCTGAAGGCTAAAATCCAAGCTCTCTCTCAAGCATGGACTTCCTCCTTTTTTTCTCCCCTACTCCCCCATTCAGCACAGCACTGGGCTTGTTTGCAGCAGCCTGCCTTCCATCTCCCACAAGGAGTGGGCACTGAGGCAGACCACCATCCTTGGAATCAGGCTGTCATTGCCTTGGAATCAGGGCCACACAGTGCTTGGAGCATGATTATCAATCAAAAAGGTCATTGTCAAGAACTTGGTGGCTGCTCCAAAACCCACTTTTCTCCATTGCTAAACTGGCTGCGGCTGAGGTTTCACAACCACACGCCTCAGATTAAAAGTTCAAAACAACCAGAACAACAGCTTGGTAGCAACTCAAGCCCCTTTATCTGAGTAGCCTGTGAGTTTTCAGATCTAATAATCAAAAATCTGTATCTGAGATAAGAATTCAAATAAGGTTTTTGAGAAGCCTCAGACTCAGATCTCAGTTTCATACATAAATGCAAAAACTTTGCAGCATTTTTCCGGCTCACTGCCTGCAAGAGCACTCTGGCAGCTAAGCTGAGAAAGACTTTCAGCCCTTAGATTTTCTCAGATAATCATTAATCAAATGATAAACACAGGGATATCAAATTTAAATCAATTTATTATGCTAGGCCTTGAGAGCAAGGATAGCTGCTGTTTCTTCTCCCTGCCTCCCTCTGCAAGAGCATACTTGATTAAAATTAAAGTGAGGCTCCTTCTCCATGACCTACTGCTGTGTTATCTTGCACACAACACAGGTGCCTCAGTTTCCCTCTGCCCATCACTGTGGACAGGAACCCCTCCAGCTGCTGAGATAGTTGGAGGAGAGCAGCTCCTTACACAGAACTTGTCAGGACCAGGTGCAGAGCAAGGCTGACAGTTTTGTGTCACTGGTGCAGGTGACCGGAGGGGTCTGGACATTCAGCCGCGTCTGTTGTGATATCTTCGTCACCATGGATGTAATGATGTGCACAGCCAGCATTCTGAACCTCTGTGCCATCAGCATTGACAGGTGAGACACAACAGCATCCGGGGGACAGTCTGGATGCAGGGGTCAGCCCTGTGCCCCAGTGGGGCAGGGACAAAGAAGTGGGGTGAGCACAGACAGCATTGGTGTCTTCAGCACAACAAACCCCTGAAGGTCTGTCCCTGCTACTACTGCTGTTAATGTGGCTCTGCTCACATTGTGCAAGATGAGGTCTGCACTGGAGGGCAGGGAGACACAAGCAATAAAACATCTCCAGTAAATAGTCAACCACATTCTTGAGCTTTTTAAAGGCAGGAACCACAACTGGTCATCCAGTTCCCACTGAGGTTTCTCCTTCTGGAGATCTCACTCATGAAGCTTTAATAAACAAAATCCTGCCATATACACAGGGAGAGATGAAGATTATTGCTGTGTAATCTTGAGCTTTGCTCTGGTTTTCTGTATTTTAAAACTTAGCCTATTTTAAGCAATGCTGAAGGCTGGGAGCCAAGACTTTGGCACATGTGATCCTACCAGGACCAAGGAGTGGGAAAAGGGAAAAATACTGCATGCTGTACCTTTGTAATGTGTAGTTCAAGGATAATAATGCAAGGCAGCTCTCAATGCTGTGTTGGTCCGGTGTTCCCTCATAGGAATCTGTATCCCCATTTCAGTTTGGCTCTGTCTGCAAGGAGCAGCCCCCCCAGGCTCTCCTAAAGATGAGATTCCTGTGCCTTCCAAATCCTTGCCCTGTGAGCTGCATCTCCTGGGACACCCCAGCAACTGAAGGTCCTTGACACCTGCCCCTGGGCAATCCTCCACCTGTCAGGATAACATCAGACCAGGCAGCTGAGACAAAAAAGTTTAGTAGTTTGTGGTTACTCCAGAGAGTTCTCTTTCACAGCAGTGCCCATATAACTTTAGGGGCTTGAGGTTTAGGGATTTCCTGGGGTTTCTTGATCCATCTGGTAACCCAAACCTTGTAGTTTTGCATGCTGTGAGTTCTGCTGAGCATTTCTCTGCACTGCTGCCAACTAACTGTGATTTCCTCTCTTCCTTCCCCCAATGCCCCGCTTACCATTTCTACAAATTGCTGATCCCATCATCTGATTTTCTCTACTTTTCTCTTCTGTTTATTCACCACATATACCATCATGTTCCCTGTGCTGCTTTCACTTCTCCTTTTAAAAACCTGGTCCTTTACTTCCCTCCTTCCTCCATCTCCTCTCCCCGGAGCTGGTTTGGTCTGCAGATACACTGCAGTGGTGAAACCAGTTCAGTACCAGTACAGCACTGGGCAGAGCTCCTGCAGGAGGGTCTCTCTCATGATTGTGATAGTCTGGATGCTGGCGTTTGCAGTGTCATGCCCTCTCCTCTTTGGCTTCAATACTACAGGTAGGTGATATCCTGAACAATAGCACACAGGAGGGGTTGGCAGGAGAGCTGCCCTGTGTATGGCCAAGTAATTTAACATGGGTACTGCAGACTTGCTAAGTTACAGGAAATTTTAAGGAACTGAAAAGCATTCTGTGAAGGGAGAGAAAAATCCCCATGTGCTTTTGTCTGTAAACTTGCCATTTGCTCAGGCAGACACTATTTCTCTAAAGGGCAAACCTGCCTGCTCTACTGCCAAATCAATGCCCATCAAGGTGTCCAGGTCTTCAGATTCCCATCAATCAATCACTTTGAGCACACAGAGCAAAACGTGCAGCACATACAGCACACGCACACCAGACTTATCGGCATCCTGCTGATATCAACAGGTTCAGAAGCACGGTTTTGACTCTGATACAGAACACATTTCTAAACAGCAAGAATTGCATATTAGCATTGCTTGTTAGAAACCTCTGAAACTAATCCCTTGAGGAGGGCAAACAATTTAGCCTCCACCTTGGAAGCAGGTTGGTCTTTTTCCTTTCCCTCAGCTAGGGCAACACAGTCTCCCTGGAGGCAGAGGAGCAGGGGAGCCTTCCTTCCCACTGAGTCACAGACAGAAGCCTCTGCTCCCCATCCATCCTCTGCAGTGCTTGAGGCAGGAAAAGGATAGGAGTGGAAAATTCTGCTGCCCCACTGTGCCTGGTTCAGACAGAACCAGTGAATGCACACTCTGCATCTAGACAGGTCAGAGGCTGTCAAAGGAATAGGAGAAAGGATGGGAATATACATGAGAGAGAAGAAGAGAATAGAGCTGTTGGCCAGAAAAGCAGGCATATGCATGCTGGCTAATGCTAGATGGCCCTATGTTGAGTTCATTTTAAGCATCACTTAGGTAATTGGGTAAGTCAGAGCATAATCTGCCTTAGACTGCCTTTGCCCCCAGCCACCTTTTGTCTTGCTTTGCCAACACACCAGAGCCTCCTTGTACTAAACCAAATCAGCTCAGCCACTCCTCTCTCTCTCTGTCTTCTCCTCCCCAGGGGATCCCAGTGTCTGTTCCATATCCAACCCTAGTTTCGTCATCTACTCCTCTTTGGTGTCATTCTACCTTCCCTTCATGGTGACCCTGCTGCTCTATGTCCGGATTTACCTCGTGCTCAGACAGAGGCAAAAGAAGCGAACCCTCACTCGGCAGGGCAGCCAGAGCGCCAGCACCAAACCGTGCTATGCACACCAAGTAAGAGCCACATGAACCCAGTAGGAGCTGTCAAAAAGGACAGGAATGCATCATCCCTTCTCCTCAAAGGGTTAAAACACAGAACAGAAAGCATAAGGAAGGACATGACATGTTTTCATCCCATCCCTCGCTCATCCCTCATGATATTAGAGGCACAGAAGCTCCAGTTAAATCCTTTTCAGACCTCTAGGAAGAGGATATTCCCTGTGTGTTTCTGCCCTCTAGAAGTGGCAAGTAGAAAAGAGCACAGCCTACTTCAGTATTTCTTCAGAGCAGGGTTTTCTCAGCCATGCATAAGTCTGGGTAATTTCTTCATTTATTGATTTTAATGTCTTCATTTATTGATTTTTGCTCTATGAAGCTTCATTCTCAGGGCTTCACAGGCTTTAACCTCTGTTATTAAAATAAAAAATCCTCTTCATCTGACAGACTTAAGAGGTCAAAATACTCATGGTACATGCAACATTTGTTCCACTGACCTTTCTAGATGAAATTATCTGCAACCATGGGAACCAACACAATAGTTTGAAAGGAATTACCTGGTCATGCATATCCACTCCTTTTACCCATTTTTGTACAGTGAAGCTGCATTAAAAGGGTGGGGATGCTGAGGAAAGAAGGGCCAACACAAAAATACAGATGAGAGGTTAGCAGAGCAGGTATTTCTGCTCTTACTGTTTTCATGCTTCTCCTTGGTGGGATAGAGGCAAAGAATTGTCAACTGCTGGTTCACCCCCAGGTCAGTCCAGAGGACATGGTGCAATGTAAGAGGCAAGTGAGGCTAAGGATAACTCCTACAGCTTCCCTCATCATCCTCTGGCCCAGTGAGCAGTTTGGACAATTTCCAGCTCCTCTGTAGCATCCTCTTTTGCAGGAACACATGGAGAGGAAAGCTTTGCCAAACAGATGCCAAGGCACGTTTTCCCCCTGTCTCTCGCTCAAATGCACAGGCCAGGAGATGTCTACAAAAAGGAGGTTGCTGACTATCTTCAGCCTGCAGCGGTACTGAAGCTTCTGCCACGAGGCATCCCTCACCAAGGCACCAGGGACTACCCAAAACAGCAAGTGGGAAGAGAGGAGAAGGAGCACGAAGCCAGCAGTGGAGGTACGGAGGCTCAGCAATGGTAGAACCATCAGCAGCTTGAGGCTGGCACAGCAGCAGCCCCGGCTAATCCAGCTGCGGGAGAGGAAGGCTACACAGATGCTGGCAATTGTCCTGGGTGAGTGAGAGCCACTGCCATGTGGGGTGAAAGGGGTCATGGTTTGGGACTTCCAGGAGCACAGACTCTCCTAAGACAATACTGATATTTTTAAAAAAATGCAAGCTGGGCCTTGGCTTCAGCTGTTACTGCTTCACAAACTCAGGAGAGACAGTAGTGGGACATTTAGGGATCTAGAATAATGCTCTCAAATGTTGAGAGCCACATGTGTTAGTGTTTTATTTACTACATTTTGATACTGTTGTGTTTAAAATCAGTAGCCAACAAGCCCTACTAGAGGGAGCAACAGCCAGTACCTTTGTTTTTCCTTTTCCTTTGTTTTACTATTACAAGGCTGGAACAGTCCTAAGTTTCCATACATGCAGAAGCTCTTAGATCCGATTACAGTAGGGGAAACTGAGGCAAGGAGCCGCAGAGGAACCAGTTCATGCAGCTGGGTAGAGAAGCCAGGAGACTGGTGTCCCTGTCACCTGCTGTGGTCACCAGATGCACTGCTCCCCCCATTAACTCAGTAGTAGCACGGAAATAAAGCAGCCCTCATCCTAACTGATTAAAGCAGCTGAGGCTTTCCCTCAAAGTTGTGGCCACTTGCTTTTGTCTGTTGTCAGACCACTTCTGAAGCCCCATCCATTCACAAAGCTGGTCCTAAGGAGCCCAAGCTTTTGCCAAATCCCTTTGTGTCAGGAATAAACATGGCCTTCATTGTTTGTGAAATACAGAAACATCATGGAAATAGTGAGGGGGTGGAGGGAGAGGCCACCAGTGCAATTCCCTTTACAAATAGTTGCTGCTCTAAACTCAGGGATTGTTTTCTGCCTCTCTCTAAACCCAGGGGCATTCATAATCTGCTGGCTGCCCTTCTTCTTGATTCACATCCTCAATGCCCACTGCCCATCCTGCCACGTGCCTCCAGGGCTTTACAGTGCCAGCACCTGGCTCGGATACGTCAACAGCGCCCTCAACCCCATCATCTACACAACTTTCAACACTGACTTCCGCAAAGCCTTCCTCAAGATCCTCTGCTGCTGACTGCGGGGCCACACCAGGCTGCACGGGTCGGCAGCAGTCCCCTGGGAGGAGAAAAAGACAGGGACAAACCAGTGAGTCCCTCAGCACTGGGCACAGCCCTGGGCATGCAGCAGATCAGCCACCACAGTGCATCACTCCTGGGAGCTTGCAGGGCATACGTGACCCAAATGCAGATGGCATCTCTCATCTCTGCTGCCTACATGCATTTGCCCTCCCACAGCTGGAACCTCAGCCTGCAGAAGGCACCCAGCTCATGCACAGTAAGAGGACAGAACTTGACCTCTTTGATAAGGATCCTGATCTCTTCAATCAAGAGCCAAGAGTGAAAATTGGACAAGGAAAAAGAAAAGGAGCACTGGTGGAGAAATAACAACTTTCCTGTTGTTTCCATCAAAAGGTTTGCCTGTAAAACTGGGTCAGTCTAAGTGCTTGAGAAAATCGCCCTAGTTGCAAATGAAATCTTCCCTTGTGCTGCCAGCTTGTATTTTACTGCTCCTTGCAAGGTAGAGAGGTGGCTGCCCTCCCTCTGGTAGGTCAGCTCACATGACAAGTGCAACACTACCCCGGGCTCCCCTCTCCTCCTGACCCAAGGACCAGTGATAGATTGCCACTACTTAACTACCACACACCTCAGTGATTGACTGGGGCCACTAAGAGAACAACGCTCTTGATACCTGCCACAGATTCAAACCTCTTTTTTTCAGCTGGTTGCATGCACCCTATCTCAAAACTTGTTCACAATACCTTTGGAACCGATCTTCAGCTGTGCACCTCTTCTGACAGGAGCACTGCTAGATTTAGGGTTTGTACCATCTGGTTGCTGCAATAACTCCAGTTACAGCCCATACCTGGGGGAGAGCTGTTCCATAACATTCCTCACAGTAAGAAGGAACATTTGCCTTGGGATCAGCCAAGGCCCTTGCTGAGGCCCCTTGCCAATACTCTTGTCATCACATATGGCATCTGTGTATCCCAGCATCCAGGAGCTGGCCAAATACAGCCTGGCCACGGCCTCCTTTCCCAGCAGTATTCTACAAAGCCACCTCCAGTAGTTCCTGGATGAAAAAACCAGACAAGTCCTGATTAACCAAAGCTGGTCTTGTGTCAGGGCACTCTAATGCTCTTCCCCTCATATAGAAAAGCCTGGCATGGGCCAGAGAGCCTCAACATGATTCTCTCATTTTGCCCCCTTGCTGTACTGGATTAGAGGCTTCAGCTCTCACTCCCAGTTGTTGGCTTAGTTGTGCTGTCCGCTGTGCTCATTTGATAGCTTTGAGCATAACTCTGTGTGCTGCTCCTGCCTATGACCATGCCACCACTTCTCCATCTGGGAAGGGCTTCCTTTCTTTCTTAGTATGAAGCCAAAGCCATTGTCCTCTGCCTCCAGAGCACACAGCAGAGCTCAAGCTGCTGCTTTGGTTTGTCTGGGTTTTGGGAGGAGGATCTTGTGGAGAACGTGTCATTTGCCTGGGCAGGTGCCCTCCATACTGCATTGTAACTGCCTTAACCCAATAAAACACAAGTGTAATTGGAAATTTTGGTATCTTTGTGGTGAATGTACCTCCGTCCATAAGCCTTTTGTCACTTGTAGCCCTCTTAACACTTTCCCTGTAAAAAATTAGCATCCACCATCGCACAAGAAGTCTTTGTTATTACTTGCATTTTCCTTGCAACTGGGAAAGAAATCAAAGGCTGCTGTAAGCACTTCCAGCAGATAAATTCTGGAAATACGGTCAATTAGTTTCCCAGCTATGCCAGGCAGACATACAGTAGTGTTACTCCATCTGCTCAAAGATGCTGGATAGCACGGGAGGCACTCAGCACACAGGATGGTGGAGGCATGAATCGAGTGAATCAACCTGTGGACAGATTGCCACTCAAGGAATTCTCATGAAGATGCTTCATAACAGAGATCACCAGTCCAGTTGCTTTATATAACAATTGTCAGAAAGGAGGAAATGAAAAGAAAGATCTTTTAAAGGATGAGTAGGTCCATTTCAAGACCTGGCCTAGCATCTCTCAGGGGTCAGTTAATCTTACTTGAATTTGAACTGGTTCTTCAAGGAATGATCCCCAAGATGATTTGGATAGAGGTAAGAACAGGAGGTATGGCTGAAGACTAAGCAACATTTGGGTGTCCACACAGGTATAAGGGATGGGGAAAATTCTGTATCTAAACATATACAGCCCTTTCTTTCCTGAGATCTGAACTACCATATTACAGAACTGACTAGGGACAAAAAACAAACAAACAAACAAACAAAACAGAAAAGACAGCACAAAACCCTCACACAATTACAAAAACTCAACTCCAAACCAAAATAATCTCTGTCTCCCCCTCCCTCAAGTGGTGCTTGACCACCATGCCCAGTTTTACTCTGTCAATACGAACATAGGTGACCCCATAGAAAATGCCAAGGAACAGAAGCAATCAATGGTGCAAGCAGTTAATGCCCTTCCACCCTCTCCAGCAAGCCAGAGAGATTGCTGAGGGCCTCCCCAAGACACACCCCCAACTCATTATTTACAGCAGAGTAATCTGCATTCTCCTTTTCCAACAGCTCAATGTCTCCTACTAACCTTAATTTTCTACATTTTCTTCCTTGGTGTTTTGTTTTCCCTGACTCCACAACTGGCTGGGAGAGGTGAGCTATGATGCTGTGCTCTGCATTCTGTGGGGATTCATTTGCATGCTGGTATTCACATTGGAAGAGCTTTTGGATAATGCAGAAACCTCCTCTCCTGCAGAGAGGAGAAGGGAGCTGGGAGACAGCCACAGGTTGCTCTGGCAGCAGGGCTGGGCAGGTGCAGCACAGGGCACTGCAGTCTGTGCTCACCTCTGCCCTGCCCCACCAGGCAGCTGGAATGGGACACCTCAGGTCCCCTGTGCTGGAAGACATTTGTAAACGAGCCAGTGGAGAGAGCAGCCAGGAAGCAGCTCCACCTTAGCTGGGGAGAGTTAAGACCCTTTGGAGCTGAAGGAGAGCTGGCAACACACATTGGGAAGATCAGCCCCCCTGCAAGGTACAAGGCAGCCATCCTAGTACTGCCTGTCTAGACACATTTACAGCACACCTGAGAAATGGACTGCAAAACACCATTTATCCCCTGCATCCACCATCTCCCAGCTCACAGAGCCATAGGCTCTGGCTCAGCTGCAGGAACCCAGATGAATGAGCCACTGAGCCCACATATCCCACAGTTTGCTATTCCACATGTACCTGGGGCTCCCTATCTGTGACATATGTGCCACATGTTGCATGTGTTAAACTTCAGGTCTAGGATGAAAAACACAGGTAACCCAAGTTACTAAAATCCTAAATGGTACCAGGCACTGAACTGAAGCCATCCAGAGTTAAAAGCAAAAGCTCTTATGTTGAGCTTTACACCGTAAAATAAAAATGGAGAAAAAACCATGAAACACTCTACCTTGTCAGAGGCAGGAACAGGCACAACAGGCACCAGATCATGCAAGAATCTTTAAGCAGAAAAGCACAAAGCTCCATGTGGCAGAAGATAAAACAATCTTCCATGAGAAAAAGGCTGATTCCTGAAAAGGAAAGGAAGTTATGGAGGAGGTGGGTTTCACCTGCCATCACAGACCAATGCTCTGCAGGTGACACCTCTCAGTGACTAATCTGCAGGTACCTTGCAGCAGCTGTTGGACATGTTGTTTTAACAATCCCAGCTGCAGTCAGATATTAAAATCCACATTTGCCAGACTATAAGGACAAAGCAAAGTCTTGTAGAAAAATCTCACTTCCCCAGGTAACCCTCCTTAGGTCCCCTAGGGGCTGGGCTGGCCTGGCCAGATACACAGCTGAGCTCAGCTAGACACCACTGTGGGGCTAAGCACAGGGAGAGGAGGGAGTACACCTGGACTCTGCCTCTCTGAGGGGGATTGGAGTGACAAGAGGTTCTCTGTTCCCAGCTGGGGCCAGCACAACCTGCTCAGGATGGCACCTCCCCTGGAAGACAGAGCTTGGCTGCAGCTTACTGCTGTTCCTGATGTGGTTTTCTGAAGAATGTCTAATCAGTGCCAGCATTTCAAGGAAGAATCAACAGCCCATAGGCTGCTGATACGGTGTCACTCAGGAAACTACAAATAGGAATTGTGGACAACCCAGAGGACACCGGTAGCAATCTGATTAGTTTCAGCTAAGTGTGTGATGGTTTGCAGACCCTGGCAGCCTTCAGTCTGCAAACACACCTGGCTGTGAGGTGTCTCATCTAACAAGAAGAATGGGCTCACCAGTTCTTTCTCTGACCAATGCAAGTATCCCAAATCTGCCTGAGCCTTTGAATGAGCCATTGAAGTGAGTTTTTCCTTATCTAATGGTAATAATTAATTAACATTCATGACATAACAATGTCATCTCCTGTCAGTATTTTGCCACCTGACCTGCTGCCTTAAGAGCAAAGGAAAGCTCACAAGTCTGTAGGAATTTCAAGGTATGAGGGATTCAAAACTGAATGACTTCTTCAAAGTCAGCATCAGCTGCTATGTACCTCTTGCTGAATGGCATTGAAAAGGATGCAGAAGATGCATCCCAAACAAATGCTGCCTTTCAATCTCAAAAGCCATTGATCCAGTTATTCTCTGCTACTCCCCAAATAGTCAATCTTAAGACATAGCAGGGACCTTTCTTGTTATGCCTTTCTGACACCACTCATGCCACCTTTCCTTGGTTCCTTACTGCCTCAAGTGTCAGATCAGAAGCCCACCAGCTCTGATGCCAACCATACATTTCTACAACACAGATACATTTTCACCCAGGTCAGGAATCCTCTGAGCTTTCTTCATGATTCTGGAAGTGAATCTCTTCCTGCCAGACACTGGGCTCATCTTATCCCTGAATGCCTCTGGAAATGTGAGGCAAAGAAAACTCCTGGGCCCAAAGAAGAAAACAAACATAATTAAAAATTAAATTCAGTGTAATGATTGAAGCATCTCAGTGAGACAAGCATCAGGCTGTTGTATCTTTGATGTGGGGAAAACCTTTCTGCCTTTCTGCCTTGGGGACTCCCGTCAGTTTTAATAAGTTTTACTACACAGCTGTGAGCATGGTAAATTGAACAGCTCAAATAAAGACCACTTTTCACTGGACAGAAGCACAAATACTAAGGGAGTCACATTTCTTTCTGCCAACCTATGTCATGGCAGAAGGGCTGTGGTGCACTTGCTATGCCTCAGCTGAGAGACAGCAGCACTTCTGTCTCTCTCTGGGGGTCAGATCAAGGGACATGAGCAGATGGTTGATGCTACAGGACTCCCTTGAATATCTGTGATGGCAATGGCTGTGGGCAGCAGGGGAGCCAGGTACCAGGAGCGAGTCCAGCATTAAGTACCCCTGTCAGCCTCAGTTCTGAAGGCTACCAGCATTATTCTGTGGCCTTTTGCCTTTTTGCAGCCATTGCTGAATTCCCTGAACCAGAACAGAGCACTTCTTTCTCCTCCAGGTGTGTACAAAACAAGGGATGGAAAAAGGCATGTGCCAGTGGCTTCTGCAACTCGATGTTGGCAGTGCTACCCATGGACATACTGCACAGCTCCCACTCCTTTTTTTTTGCTGGCCTTGCCAAATCCTAATCATCCTGTTTGCCTGTGTTCCTTCCTCACAGATGCTCCATCTCCTGTTCCCTTTCTTGAAGAGGCTACATCTCTTTAAAGGCTTCGGCTGCCTGCCAGTCTGTTCTCTCTCATCCCAGTTCCCTCAGCTTTGTCTGAGGAAAGCATCTGGCTGTCCTAAGGGCTAGTTTCTTCAGCTGTTCTTCAGCACATAGTACCACTGAAGTTGACATTACTTTGTAGATGGTTCCATTCTGGCCCAGGAAGGGCAGTATAAAAAAGCTCAAGACAGATTTGTAGACTCTGCTGCCTTCCTGCAAGATGCTGACCACATCAATACCTCCCCTGATTACCTCATCAAAAGGCAAACCAAATGTTCTCCTGTGTAAGGAGGGAGCAGTCAGCACAAAGCATTGCTACAAAGCCACCTTTGTGTCATGTGTTGCAAGACATCCACCAGCTCAGAAAGAAGCCAGCTCAAGAGCACAAGGTGTCACATATAGAGCACAGAATGAGCCCAGGAACTCTGGCCCAAGGACCTTGGAACCACTCCTTTCTTTGTCAAAGTCTGTGCTGGACCATTACATATAAGGGCCATAGTTTTTAGATCCTTTCTTGATCAGCACCCTGCAAGTCGATCGACTCTGCACATACAGGCAGTAAGACACACCTTGTCCTGCAGAGCATCCAGCATGAACCACTGTCCTTGCCTTTCCCAGTGCTTTGGCCACTCCCTTGTGCCACAAAATGTTTTACACAGTACCAGATGGATAGGGAAGACAGAAAGCTGGTTAATCCTGAGCTGTCAGGCTTATGCCCTTATTTATCATTCCTTTACCTTTGGTCCTCACTAAACAGATTCCTAAATTTTCAGGCTTCAGAAGTTTGAAATAATCCTGGTTAACCACATAACCCCTTCTCATCGAAAACTGCTTCCCAAAGAGCTCTGCAAGATGTTCAGACACACAAAGAGTTGTGAACAGAGCAGGCTTTCTCCAAAGATTTTGCAATGATGGGGAGTAAGCAAGGCCAGGAGCTGGAGGAGCTGTGTCAGAAGCATGACAGAGCAGCCCACTGTGTTGCACCTTCACCTGACCAATGTAATTAAAACATACAGACAACAGATGTAGATTTAACCAGACAGTTCATCATCACCTCATTGTGAGGCAGGAAAGGTGTTGCTTTTGCAAGTCAGTATGTTCCCAAGGAGGAGACTGTGTTTCTGACAGACACTCTCCACGTTTGCAACATCAACAGGGAAGCAAGAACATTTTGCTGCATCGTTTTGCCAGCACCAACTTTGCCAGTCTAGATCCAGCTTCTCAAAGGGATTTAAATTTATTATTTTTGTTTGAAAAGTCCTGTCATGGCTATAGAATGTGCATAAGAAAGGATGGTAACATGTGTTTGAACATCTTTAATAGTCTGAAGGAGTACTGCATTACCAGAAAAGAGATGAGGTCCCTAGCAAATTATGTAGATCACTCCAGAGTACTACAAATAAAACCCTTAAACTGAGTGCACCATCATATATTTCATGCATGCCTTCCACACCACAGAGGAAACAGCTCTGAAATTACTGAGAGAAAGCTTTGAACATTTTATTGGAGCCCTTTGTCTGCCACCTCAGGTTATGAATCAAAAACCAACACAGTTCGGAATGAAAAAAAAAAAAAAAAAAAAAAAAAGAAAAAGCCACTCAATGCTTAAAAGCACCTCTGAAACACACTTGGAACTAATTTTCCTATGCATAAAAATCCCATGATCTGAAACCATGATCTGGACCTTTGAGATGCAGAAATAAATTGAACACCCTGCTGGAACATCTCCAGTCTTGGCAGCTCCAGTGATCCTGAAGAGCCACAGAGAAGCAGACCTAGAAATCGTCAGACAAGGATGGATGTACACTGTGTGTGTCTTGGACACTGTGTCCTAATGATTTACAGGATGGGGTGGATAAACAGTGGGAGGGGGGCAGGAAATTACAAACCTGAAGGAAAGGAGAAAGCTTTTTTGTGATACGCCAATTTGATTTTTTTCCCTTAATACATTTCAAAGCATACCTTTTAAACTGCTAAAGAGTCTGCAACATTCAAATAGCTCTGAAAGGAGGAAGTTACTGAGCAGAATACTGATGAAGTGGTCAGAAAGGTACAGGCTTTAATATGAGGCCCTGACAGTTATTCTTATCAGCGTGAAAGATTTTTCTGTATTAAGGGGGAAGATTACACTAAAAGTTGCTAAGGAAAAGATATTCAAGGGTCTAATATTTTTGTAACACACCATCTCTTCTGTATTCTGCTCTGCTCTTATATTCTGCCCTTAGGGGATGGACGGCAGTCAAGGATGTTTTTGCAGTCTTCTGTGCTTAGTGAAGTTAATTTAGCACAGACATTTTTCCACTCCTTATTAATTTCAATTTTCACTTCACCATGGAAAATTTAGCCTTCTTCATGCAGTTTCCATCCCCATATTAGGGCAAGAATTTGGTTTTTGAAATAAATTAGATCTCTGCCTGGAAATAAACTTTAAAACTTTCTAAGTTAGCATGAAAAATGTTGCTGATTTTTTACAGTGTGAACTACGAGGACTGACATGTTGAGAAGTTGTATAAATACAACACATTAAGATGGTTTCAGGGTTAATGATGTTTGTAACTGTACTTGTTAAGATACTGAATCATGTAGCTGGTCAAATTCCGCCCAGTATAAAATGGTTTACTTTGTGCAGCTGTGGTACACATCTGCACACACATAAAAACTAAGCAGAGAACTGTAACGGGAAAGCTCAATAGGTAGGACCAGGAAAATAACATAACACAGCAGTATGGAAGAACTGGAAAGCCAGAAGAAGAGAAGGGTTATTGAGAATAGCATGTTACTAGCACTTAGCTTAGCAAGCCACTAAGACCCCAGTACAGCTACATTTATCTCCTGAGGACATCCAGGCTGGGAAATACAGAAAAATTAATAAATCTGAGTGATTCACAGAGGTAGGCAGGACAGGGAGACTGATCACAAGAAGCCCCCAAAAGGTATAAAACAGTACTTCCAAAACTAGCAGTAAGGTTACCAACCTAAGAAGTATACAGAAAATGTGAGGAACACAACCACCAGCACCCCTTCTCCTCTGTGTCATTACAGAGCATCCCTGACTGACCTGTTGGACACAACCATCGTGGTGCCCAAGTGCTGGGCTGACTCAAGCATTTTGGGGATTCAGTATGTGGATACAGGAGTATCAGTGAATGAGAAGTTTCAAAACTTGTCCCCTCCCAAAATATTTTGCACAGACACTTGCAACATTGTAGAAACAGGTGCACCACCACTGCATTCCTCTGGAAAGAAGCATAAACCATTTATGTTTCATTAGAATTCCTGCCCTTTAAGTTAGGCAGACCATCCACCTCACGCTGTATACCCAGGACACCATCTCCAAGTTTCCCAATGCTGCACCAATGCAATTTTAACAACCACCAAGTACTTCTTGGAGTGAGGATGATAATTCTTTTATGCCATTTCTGTGGCTGGATCATTCTCTGTAATCTCTTTGAAGACAACAGTGGAGCAGTATTCACACCATTTCTTTAGGATCCTATGGAACAGAAATGTAGTTAGTGCAACAGAGTGAATAAGGCTGGAATGGTAAAAAGGACTATAACAACCTTGTGTAGCTGCCCAAAGAGACCAGGAAACTAAAAACCCCTTATACTCTATGGTAAAGTCATTCTGATGGGAGGTATTAAAATCTTAAAGCACTGCAGAAATTGTGAAGACCAAACTACACATTAATCCTTAATGGTTTAAGGCCATTAAGGGTAGTATTTTTTCAAGCTTAATTAAGCTAGTAGAGTTCTTGTGGGGAGAGGGACAGGCAGCTGTCTTCAACACTTCTGTTAGGACATTCTTTTGAAGCAAATTACTTGAAAACCTGCTCCATGACAAGATCCTACTCCTAGATAATGTTCTCCATTGGGCTGCTAGGTCAAATTTTCAGGAGACACCTTCTTGAGTTCAAACTCTCTGGTACACCACCTCTGTCACACATCGAGGAGCCAGTGTAACAAATAATACATTTCTTTTATTGTTGCTTTGTAATATAAAATTATTAAATCCATGATTCCACAGTAAGGAGCAGTAAAAACCCCCAACTGAGTAAGTGGAATGTGACATAACTAAGTCATATTTTAAAACAAGGACCCACCAGAACATTTTCCAAAAGTCCTTTCCTATGACACTTCCCTTCCACAGCTCCATCTCAGAGTGACATTTGTTTAGCCTGCTCTGTGACCAGTGCTAGGGTGGCTGGAAAGAATGGTAGTGACATTGTCACCCATGCGCTAACGCAGAAGTGAGATCTAGAAAAAGTGCACCAAGTTATTAAAAACTTCTAGAGCAGGGCATGGATTAAACACTTTCTTTCCTCTCTGGCTCTAATGTCACTGAATGGGACTCTTGAGACAGGATGTTCAAGGTCAGGCCGAGGTGGCAGACCTTCCAGGCCCAGAGAACATTCTGCACTGCAGGGGCCTGAGAGAGGAGTACACACATTGTGCCACTGGACATAGCAGCACTTCCAGCCAGTTCTTTCCAAGGACACAGATGCTGGCAATGGCTACAAGGACAGTGTGTTAGACTGAGGTGAGATTTCTCACCATGGAGATACATGATGAGAGATTAGGACACCACTAGGTTTTTCTAGAAAAATAATTTCTGTCAGGTATGGAACAAGAGTCCCAAGCAGCTGCTGAGTCTCCAGGCAGCTGGAATAATTTTAAGTATATGCCTTGCTTTATCCTCAATCACAAGTTCAATTACTCTGTCCTTGCACATGGGAAACCAACAGTAAGTATCTGAAAAACCTATTCATACTGATCTTACTGGTGACCTGTCCAGGCTCTGCCATCCACCAAGAATGCACCAAGCCAATTAACCAAAAGAGATGTTCAAACAAGATCATCCTTCTCCACCAGGAAGTGAGATCTTCTTAAAACATCTCTTTCAGGTCTCTCCAGGAAGGAAAAAAGGCATTTTACTACTGACAGGTCCAGGTGATACAGTCCCACTGGATGAGGATGCAGCCTGCAACCTCCTCTGTCCTCTCTGAGCTCACTGTCTCAGCGTCGCATTTGCCGGGCCTTGCAGCGCCTGCCTGAAGACAAGCTCCTTGAGTTGATCCAGTTTACTGTCCCTTAAGGCATCCCGAATGGCACTGAAGAAACCAAAGTAGTGCTGGAAGTTGTGCATCATGAGCAGGACACCGGCCAGCAGCTCGTTGGTCACCAGGAGGTGATGGACGTAGGCACGAGTGTGCCTCTGACAGCAGTAACAGCTGCATCCTTCCAGCAAAGGACCAAAATCATCGTGGTATCTAAGGAAGAAGCAATATTGGGTAACATCAGAGCTAAGAAGACCCATCCAAGCAATAAAGAGTACCCCTGTAACCACCTGGCCTTTTGCAGGGACCTGAGGTCCTTAATCCAGATTTGCTGTTAACTCAGATCAGCACCACTGGTACAAAGGACTTCAGGTATCACAGATGGTTTGGGCTGGAAGGGACCTTAAAGATCATGTAGTTCCCAGACCCTGCCATGGTGTGGGACCATGGCTGCTGAAAGCCCCAGGCCTCCTCATGCCAGAACTCACTTCAGAGCCAAAAGGCCATATATTTAAGTAAGAATAACTCTGACTACATCACAGCTAACAGCAGAAAGAGGCCTCATCTGTGCCTTCCCTGGCAGAAAAGCTGCAGTGCAAGACAGCTATCACACAGTTTATGAAGGAGAAAGCCACGAAAACCACAGATTTACTAATCCCACTATTCACAAAATAGTATTCCAATCTACTGTGAGATGTACTATTTCACAGAGAGAGCAAAGCAACACAATTGTCTACTCAGACAGCCTGGAAGGACCTGTGACAAAGAGAAGGAATGACAAGTGGTAACAATGGCCAAAGTTTTTGTGAGGTATCAAGAAATGGCAGAACTGCTCTGCAGCTGCCCAAACTGAGTCAGAGAATAGAGGGTCTCCATAGTTTAAATAAAATCTAGCATCTCAAGATGACCCAAGTTAGATGTGGAAGACCAAACTGATTCCCAGACAACCTTTGTGAACGTATGGTCTTTCAGCTGAGACATAATTATGACCACAGAATGTCTGCTGGATAAATGATCAGAGAACCCCTGGCTCTAGGTCAGGCAAAAGACAGTGCTTTCACAGATAGGCTGTTGCCTGATAAAAAGCTAGCATTGTCCAACAAAAGCTAGCTTGTCCAACACTTTCCATTCAATGTCCAGAAGCACTCTCTTCAGCAGCTTCATGTTTTATGAAGTCTCTCATCCAGCTACTGACCAGTTGCAAATAAATACAGAGAACAAAAGTATCATATTTAGTCATACAGCTGCAGGTACCATCCTCACAAACTCACATACTTTTTATCCTTCAGAGATATCTCAAATGGTGTCACTTCTGGGTCAGCTTTGGAGACTTCCTCCTGGTCTTCTTGAGCACCATTCTTCTCCAGGTCCTGGGTCCCATTTTGTGTTGAAACTGATTAAATTAAGAAGACAACAGCCTTAGAACAGAGCAAGGGCAGAGCAAGGGTAGCAACCTTAGAGCAGATATTCCTCCTACTTTCTTGCCAACTGAAAACTCCTGCCCCAAGTTTCCATCTCTTTCTTTTTGAAAGCAGATTTTACTTTAATTGCTGTAGGTTAGTTAACACAAATACACTTTTAGATCATCAAAAAAGCAAGAGACAAGTGAAAATTAATCAACTAAAACTAATCAAAAGTTAAGAGCTGAAACAACAGTGTAACTTTTTGCTGCTCTGCTGAGCTGAATTCTTCCTAAAATATCAAAAGTATTTTGTCTGAGCTGCATGCTGAATAGAATGCAATCACCTGAACAAATGGATTTTATTGAGATTGTGTTAGAGTAGACAGGCAACTCATCTGCAGTCAGTCATTCTACTTTCCATGCTGTGATCACTCAGGAATTTAGACGCCTCTTGCTTTAAAAAAAAAAAAAAAACAAAAANCAATTTATACCAATGCTATAGTAATTTCTAATTTAAAAAACCCAACCAAACAAGCACTTGGTGTCTCAAACATATTTCTTCCACAAGCAGATTTTCTTGCCAACTGAAAACTCCTGCCCCAAGTTTCCATCTCTTTCTTTTTGAAAGCAGATTTTACTTTAATTGCTGTAGGTTAGTTAACACAAATACACTTTTAGATCATCAAAAAAGCAAGAGACAAGTGAAAATTAATCAACTAAAACTAATCAAAAGTTAAGAGCTGAAACAACAGTGTAACTTTTTGCTGCTCTACTGACATTCTACTGAATTCTTCCTAAAATATCAAAAG
>VZTT01055132.1:92105-102305 GCA_013400855.1 Buphagus erythrorhynchus | reverse complement strand
TAAAAAAAAAAAAAACAAAAACCCTGGAATCAAAAGAGGCTGGTAGCACTAATTCAGAAGAGGTAGGTTCCACATCTGCCTTTTCAGCATCTATCTGAAAAATAAAGAACCACCCCGTGATTTTATAGGTTTGCATTTTTAAGTTTGCTCTTAAGGAGAAGGAGATGTATCTGGAAATATCAATATTACCGTTTGCATAATCCATGCCTACCGTGTTCAAAACGGACACAGGGCAAAACCACTGCCATTATAATAAGCCTTATAATTTCAGAATAAAGTAAGACAAGATAAAGAACAACAAAGAAAAGTGTTTAAAAAATAGCAGCAAGCACAAAGAAACAAGATGTTCTGTTCTATTCAGCTGGCTCTGAATTATCCAGGCATAAAAAGCCACTAGGCTCTACCCAAGAGAAAAAATGTAAAATGTTTCCCTGTATTGAAAACATTGAATAGGCCAAAACAAAACAGCTGCTTGAAACAGCATTTGATAGGTGATTTAGTGGGTGATACACATTCCCATCTCACAGTGTAATGAGTTATGAACAGAGCATTTTGGTTTTGATATAAACCTATGAATGCAAAGACAGAAAGGAAAACTGCCCAAATAAATGGGAAACTTCCCACAGCTACAAAAAAGAACTTCAAAAATATATTACTACAACAGACATACTAATTTAATTCTAGAGATTGCTTAGTAGATCCAGCCTTCACTGGTAACAGTAACAGAAAATTTGCCAATGGTGTCAAACTAAAACCCTTCTATTCAGGAGGTGTTTAAGAAATACTTAATCCTCATATTTTGGCTAATGAGACATTCAGAGGCCTCAAGTTTTACGCAACAGATTCCACACCAAAACACCCTGCCTTCAAAAGCAACACGTGGCAGTGGAATCCCAGTTTTTCCAGTGGTCACTGCACTTATTTCAGGAACAAAGCCCTCAAATGCAGATTCCTCCCAGGTATGAATTATGCTTACCACAACATAAAATGTAAAAACTGTAACAACCATCAAGAAGCCTACCTGTTGCTTCAGGATCTGGATGGCAGTCATAACTGAAAACCAAGGCACAGCCTCGCTCCGTCACTTGGAAGGGAAAGAAGCTCTCAAAAATGTCCACTCCCCTTTCAATGCACTCAAGCACCTCATCTGGTTTACCTACGCCATGAATGATTCTGTAGGAGACACACAGGAAGACAAATCTACAATATTCTGAGTAGAAGCAAGCAGGCACCTGAAGGAAAAGACCTCCAGGTCATGTGCAGCACATGTAGCTTATCTCTGCAACTGCTAACAGTCATGACTCAGAATTCCATGTGCTTCCACTTCCCCACCTCCAACCTATCCAGTACATAACAGGCTTTTCATTATTTGCCCTTTGGAAGACAGCAATAATCCCTCATTTATTGAGGAAAAACCCCATTCTGTTCGTTGTGTTTGAAGTGATTTGTATGTGATTTCTTTCACACACACACACACACACATACAATTAGATTCATAACATCTGTGCCATAGAACAGATATTTTCCTTAATCATGTTTGTGTCCCAATGAACTACCAATTCCCAGACACATGGACCCATTTGCTTGTTAGCTGTTTAGAAGACAGTCTAAAAAGAGTCTCAGCAGAGACAGCAGTAGATGGCCGGTCAAAGATACAAGTCCTTCAGGTGACAGACACATCCTACTGCACTTGGAAAACTGCCTGGGGGAGAACACACTAATGAAAAACATCACTAGAAAGAGAAAAACTCCTTGCTTTAGTCTTCCCTTCTCTTTACACTCTACCTGCTTAAATGATTTACCCAAAAATGTGAGCTGTAACATCTCCTGAGACATGGCACTAAGAGGCAGGAAGAGGCTGGCTGGATCAATGGTAATAGAGATCCTGCTGGCAGCCAAATTTAGTTGGCAGCTTCACCGAGGATGGGTGAAGTGTAAGAGAGTAAAGCAGTGCCTGCTCTCATGCAGGTGCATGGCTGGGCTGAAAGCAGTAGAAGTTAATGTAGGGTAATGAGCTAAACAGATAATTAGAAAAATACACAGGGGCTGATAAATCAAGTCACAAGGTGCCATTTTTAGTCACTTTTCTAAGTACTCCAATTAAATTGATGAGCACAGAATAAGGATAAGAGAAGTTTACAGCATGAGTGTTTTATGTTTCAGGTTCCCATGACAGGGAGAAAATTATATGGAAAACTCAAAACAGTAGCTCTGCATATGTGATCAAAGCCTTGCTGAAACTCATCTCTGCACAGGTAAGGACAAACATTTGTTCTTGCCAGGGTTCCTGTGCTATTGGAAAGGAAAACAAATTTTATCAAGAAACTTCAGCCCCTTTAGGTACATGAAAGGACTCTTTATTAAGAGTACACTCATAAGATCACTTTATCATCACACAAAAAGCAGCCACTTCTTGAGTGAAGCACAGAGTCTTCTAGAGAATTTCATGCTGAGGTAGAACAGAGCTGAAAAAAAACTTCTCCAGCCAGAATGGCAAGGGTGATTCAGGAGCAAGGACTGCCTGAAATTCACGTGAGATACTTGCAAGACCCCCTGGGGCTAACCAGCTCTCTTCATATCAAGAGGTCAGAAACACTTCACATAACAAGACAAGCAAACAATTCAACAGATGAGGCAGATGAACGGGTAGCCACTGAGGTTAGCTGAGCAGATTGGATTCTAATGCTCCCAGGGGATCTTTTAAGTAGCTCAACCAGACAGGATAGCAACAACACAGCAAGCCTCCTAATTGTCAGGAAAATTCAAACCCCAGGCACCACTAAGCAAGAGCAAGCTGCAACACCAGACACAGTGCTCTTGCATTTAATTTCCTTTTAAACACCATTAGGTCAGAGCAATGCCCTGCTAGCAGAGGGAAGCAGGAACACAATGTGGCCTCAGTCANNNCCTCAGTTATTCTCTTCACGAAATGCTGGAAAAAGCAACCGTATTATTTCTGAAGCAGTTGCTCTGATAAGAGCAATCCAGAGAGCTCAACCCGATAAAGAAACCCCTACACTTCTGAACCACTAGCACATATTAGCACACAATTTCAACAAGTCTTTAGTTACTGTTAGTCAAGGATCAAGACAGCTGCCACTCTTGTCCAGTCCTTGGCATGGATCTGATGGGCACAACTGCCAACTCAGATATGCAATAAGCCCCACACCATCCAGGAAGAGAATACCACTGCTCTGGACCAGCCTGTACCACCCTGGGTAATGCATAAGCTCAGTGCCTCAGGTACTAGGACAGAGCTGGCTACCAAGATTGTGTAGCAAGTACTGGCTGGTTCTGCCAGCACCCTTCTCTGCCATCTGCCAGTTCAGGCCAGAGAAAACTGGAAACATGACAGTTTTACTGAGAAGAAGCTCCTGCAAAATATCTTGATAATAACATTCTTGTTTGAGCTGAACTTCAAGTAAACAATGGCCTCCAAGACCAAATACAAGTAACCCTGACATATCCTACCTGTAACTCTTCTAAAAACTCTTCCAGAAACTCACAGCATGAGCAAAGCCTGGTGCCAGTTGCAGCTAAAAACTGAAATAAGTGTTGAAGACTGCAGCCTGACAACGGTAAAATTTATGCAGCCTGGCACACACAGAGTTGTGCAATACAGTGATTATTTCCTACAGGGAAACTGCACAGCAGCCTGTAGATGCCCCTCATAATAGGACAGATGGATTTCTTGGGATGTTGCCCACACAACTTACCTTGGTTTATCCTCTGGCAGCTCTGCTGTGACAGAAGCTATCAGTTTCAACTTGGTCTCCTTGGCCATGGCACTTCCCTGGAAGCCATCTAGCAGAAAGCCACCCACAGGCCGCTTAGCAGTCTCCCTGGCTGATCTGAGCCTCTCTTCCAAGATATCCCCACCTTCAATTGCTCCAAACATTACACTTCCTTGTAGTTCCTGTCCCAGGAGAAAGCTACAAGTGTTAGAGCATGCTCTGCCAAAGACATGAAAGACATCTCACAGACCAGATTTAAGATGCCTGCTACTTAAGCCCCACATTCCCAGGAACTTGCCAGAACCATGGGGTTTCATCTCATGTAAGACTATTCTCCACACAACACTGTGAAGTCCATGTGTAGGAAATGGGACTAGTAGAGACAAGATTCTGCTCCTTGCCTGGACACTAACTCACTGACAATTTTGATGCCACTCTTCCTACCTCCCTAAAGAAGGCAATAATGACACATCATCTTTGTACATGGATTTTATGGATGGGGTCTCAGCAATAGATGTGTTAGTGCAAAATACAAAGCAGGTGCCATTATCCTGGCTGTCAGACACCAGATGTCACAGCGAATTCCCTCTCAGGAGATACAAACACTAACTCCTGTCACCTTGTAGTGCAGACTCAGATAGTATATGTCCTTCCACAAAAAGGGAGGGAAGTTTCAAAGCTGCTGGAAGAAATAAAAATAGTACTGACTAATTCTGTTAAATCCTCCCTCACTTGGAACCAAGGGGACTTCAGAGCAAAAAGATGGCTTTTCTCAATCTGAATAAGAAGATCCCACTCTGCCCATGCATCTAATAATAAGGTAAGTGAAAGAAATGCATCCCAACCCAAAAGCAGAAAGAAAAATCCCAAACGTAGTTCTCCTCAACTAGTAGGGATGAGGGGTGATCCTGGTGCAGAAGACAATTTTCTAAAGGAAGGAAGGAAAGAAAACTCACTGTGCTACTGGTTATACTTCACTCTGGACTGTAAGCTGGACATTCTCTGATACACACATGTGACTCAATTTCCTACTAAATCACATCCTGGGGCTGGTCCAGGATGCAGCACAGACCAAGAAGCTCTTGCAGTGATATAGCCTCAGTATCCTGGGGACTTACCGGCGATTTTTCTTGCAGCTGAAGGCATATATCCAAGAAGGAAAGTGACCTATCCACAGACTTCTTGGCTCTTTTTCTGCCAGCTTCCCCAGAAATGGTGTCTCCATCAGAGATGCACTGGAACCAGTCTGGCTGGATGGCCCGTTGGATGTCCATGAACTTGGAAGCTGTCATCTCCATGCGCCCTGAGCTTCCCCACAGGGAGACCATCTGTACAGGAAGAACAGGGATGAACAACAGTTGCAAAGGACAGCATATCTTAAGGGTGAAAGCAGAGAAGGAATTGATTTGGTGAAACACCAGACACTGGAATGATAGCTCATTAGATAAGTTCCCCTTATCAGATAATCAGCTGCACTTGGCACAGTGAATGAAAGGAGATAAATGACTGAACTGGAATTTCTAAGATACTCCTTGGTGAAACCATCCCACTCAACACTGACTTCTCCACATTTAAAAATCTGAGATAGAGCAGCTAGTCTCTCATCACACAAATTAGTGGCAGAATTGGGAAAAAAAAAAAAAGCTTCAATTCCCACTAAACTTGTCACCAAGTAAGCAAAAGCTTGTAATAAACAGCAAAGGTTGCAATGGCAAATACAACTCGCTAGTTTGCTGTACAAAATGCAAACCCAAGAAAATACTTCCTCTTCTGAGGACTTAGCTCATACAACACATGTGGATGTATATGCTTATATAAATCACACAGACTGGGAAGAATACAAAAGCTTATTATGCACTCAATCTTAGAATCCCAGGTTATTTTAGGTCCCAAATCCAGCAACTCTAGAAGGCACTGAAATACCCAAACCGAGCCAATATAAGGAATGGCATGTGCTCATTAGGATTTCACACACAATCTTCCCTGCCTCTTCACATGTTTCCTATCCTGCCAGCACACATGGACCACATCTTCCATCATTACTCTGTGATACCCTCAAAAGAATTCAAAAGCAAGTGGACAGAGAGGTTATCTTACCTGAACACCTCCAGGCTAGAAGATGTCACCATTCAATTCACTGAACATTCAGATTCATAAAATGTTCACATTTTAGCCTATTTTGCAGAATCTGTAATTAACCTGTGAGTGTAGCTTGGCCATTGCTTTGGTTGTATTATTGTTAGGCTTGTGAAATTGCTGCTCCAAAACTCTGAAGGGATATTCAAGTAGGTTAAGTAAAGGGCTCAAGCCCTTTGGAAGTCAGCTCTTTTCATCTGCAATTCTGCTCATGCTTTTCTAAATAAGAAAGGGCTTTCAGCTATCAGAAGCAGCATATAGCTTGGAGTGTTGTGGGCACTTTTTGCAGCCTGAGGGTTTAAATACATTCTCCTAGCCTATGCCAGATAGACAGATTAAGCAGTGCAGTTCATCATTCAGTGCAATTGAATTTCATCAGCAGATGCAAAAACTATGAGCAGCTTTTTTTTTGGTCTGGTGACCACAAAGACCGAAAAAGATTGCACAAGTATACCATGTGCCTGTTGTCCATCCATTCATCCTGATTACTTCTGGCCTTATCAGCCAATTTCACCAAATTTGAATAAAACCAGAAGTCTCCAAAGCAAAAATTGTTTTTGCAAATTTCCAACTAAAAAAAAGATCAACTCCAAATGGAGTTCCCAAATTTTTATCTATACAGAGTAACTGAAACGCAGCAGCTGTATGTTGTTCTGCAGCATGTTGCTCAGACAGCACCTGCTGCCTCTTATTGTGAGAGCATCAAGGAACAGCTGGTGAAGGCAGGCAGAGGAAAGTCAGAGTTGTCTGAGCCAAAGGGCAGAGTGTAATCACATCTAGTTACCTTCATTCTGTTCTCGAGAGGAAAAAGGCTGCTTTAATAAATAAAATAGCCATGCAGCTTAGAGAGCTGAGCATTATCCTGTGATTATTTAAATCCAGCCAGTGCTAGGCTTCCTGGCACAGAGCTTTTTGTACCATTGCTTTCAAAATGCTTTCATAAGTATTTGTCAGCACAGATCCAGTTGCAGAAGGCCTTACAACAAGGTGACAAGCATCTTCACCAGCTTATTTAAAAAACCCCAAAAAGTCTGAATCAAACTCCCAGCACCCAGGTTTAGATTGCTGCTCCCACCTCAAAGCTGCACAACAGTAGGACAAGCTTCAGGTAAGTCCTTCCCTGCAGAGAGACAGGACTCAGCCTGGATCCCAGCAGCACGGAATATACACTGATAGCTGCATGGCAGGAGTTACCCTCTGTCACTCAGTGACCTTCCACCAAATGTGGCCATACCCAAAGAGACCTTGGGACTAACTGTATCTGAGCAGGTGCCAGGAGCTCCAGCACAAAGCTGTGTCAGGCAGCAGGCAGTGTGTGTGCCTGTGGGGTGGAACAGGCAAATGTCTGCAACTATGCACTCCTGGATTGTTGAGCCACCCTCCTGCAAAAATTCTGATGTCCTTCCCCTTTGAGAGTCTGTAGCAGGCTGTATGTAAATACGCACACAGGGGTTCAGATTTACTGTTTATCAGTGAGATAAGCATAAGCTTGTACAGCAAATATGCCAAAACACAGGTATTTTCTTTTACTGCCATTTAAACCACAACAGCATGGTAGTTCACAGCTCTCCTTTCTACCTGAATTGCCACTTAACTGTTCAGGAATCATTCAGGGAACATGCTGCCAAGTAAGAACATGTGCAGCTTCATTTTGTTGGAGGTATGAGCATGTAAATGACAATCCTCTCTGCACAAATATTTATTTTGCTAATCTTGTGGCTGTCTGAGCACACCCATAGAGATGAAGGGAGGACTGGCAGATTTCTTTTGGGAACTTTAGGTGGACCCTTTCAAGTCTTTACAGTTACTGTACCTTGTTAGTATTGTAGCCAGAGGGGCAAGGAGTGACTGGGTCATGAAGGGAGCAGTAGAGCACAGCATCTTGCAAACCTGAAAACAGAGACACACATCCAGAGCAGAGTTTCATGAACCAAAGCAAAGCTAATGCAAAGATGTGGCTTGCAGATCAGCAGAAGGGAACAGAGTATTGTCCCGCACACAAGTATATCCATTCTGACGAAGAAAATACTATTCATCTATCTCTCAGCACCAAAGAAGGCAGACTTCTTCCCCAGCTTTACTAACTGCCTGGAGAACAGTGCAGCAGCAGGACAAACCATGAAATAATACCCTTTGGTTCTGCAGCCTGCATAGCTGCTTTGGGATTTTTTTATGTTTCTTCTTGATTAATACTCCACCTATAAAAATTTTCCAGACCTAACAGCTGACTCACTTGACCACTCAGCTGGTAACTGATACACTGGAGACACCTGACACTTGACACAATCCAAACTAGCAACAGTCCCAAGACTAGAACTTTTAAGGAAGGACAAAGTAGAATCATTGAATGCTTTGGGTTGGAAGGGACCTTAGAGATCATACCCCAGAGGGATGGACACCTTCCACGAGACCATGTTGGTCAAAGCCCTATCCAACCTGGCCTTGAACATCTCCAGGGATGGGGCATCCATAACTTCTTTGGGCAACTTGTTAACTGGCTCACCACCCTCACAGAAAAGGAGAGTGAGAGAATGTATCAACTACACAAATGAGAAATTTATCATCCCTGCCGGACTGGAGGTTTCAAATGTCAGAAAGCTAGAAAGTATGTCTCAGTGACATACAGCCTTCTCTTCAGAGAAGAAGTTTCAGTTTCACTGAAACTGGTAAAGCCTCCAGGAAGTTCCAGACAAAGACATTTTTCAATTTTTCTTGAAGGAGTAAATTGCTCCAAATAGGTGAAGTTTATTGAAAGTTGAGTGCAAACTTCCTTTGGAAAGCCAAATCACATTTTTTTTTATATATAATTAAATGCATGTCCCAAATTTTTATGTGCTTTTTTTAAAAAAACTAGAACAAAACAAGCTTTGGCAACTTTTTTTTTTCCTTGCAAAATGTACTAGATTCCATGCACAATTAAAAGTAAATTAAAGAAATTACAGATACATCATCACTCGGTAGCCTGACTGAAGGATTTTTGGCCATACTAGTGACTATATACTATTTCAAGTCTTCCCTAGGGCCACTCTGAGTAAGAAAATCCCTAAATGCACAAAGCCTACATATTTCTGCCTACTGTACTGCCTGAACATGTTCTAGTGGGATCCACCTGCATTATCTCTCATATAGAGAAGCAAATACTTGTACTTTACCCATAAATTTTGCAGCTCCTTCTTTATACTCTTCCAGGACGTCATGAATTTCTGCCCTGCAATCCAGATATAGGAACACATTAACTAAGCAGACAACTATCTAAAGAGATTGGTGGTTTCATAATTAAGGCTTTTCTTTCCCCATACTTATGCATTGTCTGACACTGAACTGATATTTGCCATCCAGCTGCCAGGCAGTGAAGCAGGGACAGATGGAATGAAATGCCAGAGTCACAGAGCTCAAGAATCACAGCTCACAACCTGGGGCATTCAATTCTGTTGCAAAAAAGTAAAGCTTTTACCTGCACTCATCAGGGACCACTGACTTGATGGAGAGCATGAAGCTAGACTGTGACTTTTTGGGGAGCACTGCTAATGTGTTCACATCATTCAACAACTGCACAAGCTTTACCATGTTAATCTTTCCTTTCGGTTGCAACTTAACTAGTTTTGAGAGTTAGCTGCTGCTCCAGTTTTACCTTAAATGTATTCAGGCATGGGCTACCTACCACCTCTCGGGGCAACCTGGTCCAGTGTTTCACCACCCTCATTTCAAGAGATACCCTCTTATAGTTTAAACCCATTACCTCTCATCCTGCTACAACAGGCTCTGTTAAAAATCTGTCCGCATCTGTGCTATAATCCTCCTTTAGGTACCAGAAGGCTGGTAAAAGGTCTCCCCGGAGCCTTCTCTTCTCCAGGCTGAACACCTCCAAACCTCTCTGCCTGTTGCTACAGGAATGATGCTCCAGCCCCCTGAGCATCTCTGTGGTGCTCCAAAGGACCTGGTCCAACAGGTCCACATCTTTTTCTTATGTTGCGGGCTCCAGAGCTGGATGCAGCACTCTCGGTGGGGTGTCAGTAGAGCGGAGGGGCAGAATCACCTCCCCCGCCCTGCTGCTCACCTCAGGAAGATGACCGTGAAGTCACCACGATGGGTTTGGCCTACACACGCTAAAAATGGCGCAGCCCTCCAGCTTCCTTCCCCCCACGTTTCCTACCCCGGCCCCGCACCTCCCTCGGGTGGGGCAGCAGGCCCCCGGCGCGGTACTCACAGGGCGGGCAGGGCGATGTGCGCCACGCCGGGCACGCCGCGCACCTCCCGCAGCGTGTCGTGGGTGAGGTGCGGCGCCGCGCCGCTCCGCGTGTACAGCAGGCAGCCGGGCAGCGCCAGCGCC
>VZTT01055132.1:44003-91973 GCA_013400855.1 Buphagus erythrorhynchus | reverse complement strand
GCGGCGCTGGCCGGCGCGGCCATGGCCCTCACGGGGCAGCGGCCGGGGCTGCACCGCGGGCAGCGCCTCCCGCAGGTAACGGGGCACGGCGGGGGGAGCGCGGCCCGCTCGCCCTCAGCGGCTCGGGGGCGGGACGCTTCCCTGGCATCCCTTGGGATCGCGGGCACCTTAGCACGGGGGCGGTCAGGATCAGGGATGAGGTTTCCCAGGACTGTGCGGTTTGCCGGCGGCGGGAAGTCCGCGCTGGACTCGAGCGAACGGCGCCAAAGTTGGCATTGTGAAACTCGGGCTCGGGAAGAGGCACGGGAGGTTGGAACGCTGTGGTTTTCCTTAGTCCCTGCCGAGGTTTGGATCGGGTAGCGTGGAACAATGGGCCAAGGCGCAATAACTTGCGCAGTCACATTCAGGATCAGGTTAGAGACGGGGCTCTGAGTAACCTTAGGTGGCTGAAGATCGCAGAATCATTAAGGTTGTAAAAGACCTCTAAGATCATCGAGTCCAACCATTAATCCAGCACCACCGTGTTCACCGCTAAACCATTTACTCAAGTGCTACATCCGCAGGTTGTTTGAACACTTCCAGGGATGGTGACTCAACGTCTTTCCTGGACAGCCTGTTCCAATGCCTGGTCTCCCTTTCAGTGAAGAGATTTTTCCTAATATCCAATCTAAATATTCCATAACAAAACTTGAAGCTATTCCCCCTTATCCTGTCACTTGTTACCTGGGAGGAAAGATCGACCCCCACCTGGCTACATCCTCCTTTCAGGTGGTTGTAGAGAGTGATAAGTTCACCCCTGAGCCTCCATTTCTTCACACTAAACAATCCCAGTTCCCTCAGCTGCTCCTCTAGACCCTTCAGCAGCTTTGACCTTCTTTGAATACACACCTCAATGTCTTTCCTGAATTTAGGGACCCAAAACTAGACACGGGACCCAAGGCAGCCTCACCAGTGCCAGGTACAGAGGGACAGTCACTGCCCTGCTCCTGCTGGCCACACTATTGCTGATACAGGCCAGGATGTCACTGTCCTTCTTGGCCACACGGGCACACGCTGGCTCATGTTCAGCTGCTGTCAACCAACACACTCTTCCCCCAGCCTGTGGTGCTGCCTGGGGTTGTTGCGATGCAAATATGGGACCTGGCACTTGACCTTGTTGAACTGCATGCAATTTGCCTCAGCCCATCAATCCAGCCCGTCCAGACCCCTCTGCAGAGCCTTCCTGCCCTCAAGTAGAGCAACACTCCCATCCAACTTGGTGTTATCAAAGATGTCCCTGCTCATGGCAGGGAGGCTGGACTAGATAACCTATAAAGGTCCCTTCCAATCCAAACTCTATGAAGAATAAGGTGTTTTATTGCTATGCATAAAAGTCAACACACAAAACTTGCTGTTGAGGAGTGCTGCAGGTATTTTTAGCAAGTAATACAAGAGATTTACCCCAAAGCACCTGCACCTACAACCACCTGACATCAAACAAAATGAATTCTACGGTAAGGTTCCCTTTGTTTTGCTTCCCTGGGCACACCCATGCTCCCACCTTCAGCCTGCTTCTTGTGGAAGGTGGGAGTGTGTATCTGCTTTCTCAGGCAGCATCCTGAGCCTCTGGCAGCAGCACAGAGGGAAGGATTTCAGAAATCTGGACTGTCTGGGGCACAGGTGTTACTTGTGAAAACACAGTGACATGTCAGGACCATTAACATTTCAGAGAGATTAATACAGGACAGGAAGTCTCTCAGCCTGGCTATGACAAAAAGCTGATATCAAATTTCATAGTTGCTGGGCACTAGCTCAGCAAGTCTCCATCCAGCCCCCAGAGGCTGGGTGTTTCCCTTTTCTCTGTGTTCTCCAGTCTCTTTGTTTGGCACTAATTGCCAAATGAATGTTTATTGCCTAATGACTTCTAAGTCCAGTTTATGCAATCAATCAGTTGTAGAAATGCATTTCAAAATAAATCTAATCCTTATAACAGCTGTGTTGTTTTGTGTTACATTCCCACTGATGTTTGCTCTCTGGAGGAGAAATGTGGATATAGGAAGTGTAAAAATTAATATCCTTAGAAATGTTTTCCTTTCTTTAATTTAAGAGAGTGGACCAAGCCTCTGAGTATGCTGTCTCTGAAGCTTTTTCCCTTCAAAAGTCAAGGTGTCCACAGAGGCCTTGGGGCCCTGTGACAAGTCTGGAAACTGCAGAACGGCTGCAAGTTCATCGTGAGGCCTGTGAGGAAGGTGAGGTAAAATTCTGCTTGCCACAAGATGCCTAAACTGAACTGTTCATGATCCAGCTTTGTGGTTCTGACGTGAACAGGCTCTTGCAAAGTTTGAGTTCACAAGAAACTGTTTATAGTAAGATGTCTTTCATCTAATGGAGAAAGGCATAAGAAGGATCAGTTGCTGGAGTTCAAGGCAGATCTTAAATGGCATACCTGAGAGAAGGATAAACTCTGTCTCCTGGAGATACCAGGTCAAGACAAGGATAAGAACTGCCCTTGAAGATACACTGCATGGTCAAAACCAAGTTAGTGCACTATAGGAAACCGGGTGAAATTACCTGACATTTCTGATAGCAGATTGGTTGTGGAAATGGAGTTGCTCTGTGTAAATTTCACATCTATTAATAACAATGTGGTTTTGTTTTGATTCCCATGCAAAATTTTCCTCTTAATTACCTAACTAAATATTTCTTTTGTAAAGCCTGCAGCCAAAAGTGCTTGCTGCAGTTTGAAAGTAAAGCTGTGGTAGATTTAAAAAACAAAAAGGAGGAAAATTATCACCCATCAGTGCTAGAAATATGTCTGCAGTGTAAAAAGCTGATAGGAGACAGAATTTTAAAAAGTGAGTTAACCATTATTTTTAGAATCAAAAGTCAGCATTACAGAACAAGATGATGACACATCCTAAGAGCATCCACTTCAATCCAGGAAGTCAGCTTTTTCACTTGTAATCATCGAGGGTTCAACTTGGAATACACTTACCTGCTTACAGTGCATATCTGAATGCATTACACAGCCAATGGCTCCAAAGGAGCTGTCTTTGCTGTAGTGAAAAACCTTCTCTTTTGCTTTGGTGGAAAGGTTTCCTTTGCTTTCCTCATATTTCTTTATTATTTTTTTATTATTTTTGTTTGCCCTTCTCTGCTAGGATTTTCTTTTTTGTAGCTACCAATCCCTCAGAACTGTTCCTAGCTCAACTAAAATTCTTTCACCTGGAATCCATTATTACAATACTTAATGGTAGTATCTACACAAAGTCCACTTGTAAAGAAAGGTATTGATAAGAGAAGTGCCAGAAGATTTTTACTCTAGTTAAGAGATCACCACAAATCCCAGTTTAAAAAGTAACCCTTCCTCAAGTGGCAAGTTGTTTTCCACTCTTCTTTCTACTATCAGATATATTTCCCTGTTCCTGATCTAGCTGTAGAGATTATGAAAGAGAATAAAAGTGATTTGAAGAACAACAAACATTAGATTTATGTTTTCTTTAAAAAACTCACCGTTTTCAAACAAAGTTTGAAAAAGGCTTTATTGCCTTAGAAATACCAGGAGCATCTTCACTTTGTCTTAGAAGTAGATATTTGGAGCAGCTGCCTGTTCCTGTCCATTGACTGTGTGTCTTACACTGTGTAACAACTCCTGCTGGAGCGGCTGCTGAGATTCTGGCTCTTTGTCCATCTTCACTGCATGGATGGCTGAGGATGGCTCTGCTTCTCATGGGGCTGCTCCTGATGCCTTGCAGTTTACAGCCCTGTGTCCTGCTTCAGGAGCAGGTTGGCCACCCATGCATCAAGGCCAGCTGGTTTGTTGAGGCAGCAGACACATGAGCTGACCTTGCTTTTGAGAAGAAACTCTTGAAAAAGGAATTTTTTCATTTTTCCGCAGAACAGAGAAGCAAACAGTCCACTGAAGGACTTCACACCCAGTTGTTCATTAGGAATTTGAGCTCACTGAGGAGTACCACATCCATCACGGGTGCATTCCTGTAGCTGCAGTCTTAACTCTGAGTCCCAGGTGAAGTTTGCCACCTGACAGATTTGTAATTAGACTCACCAGTTGTTTCTGTGGTACTTGCAAAGGGTTAACCTGTACACATGAAATAGAAGTTTGTCCAAACAGTGGTTCTTTTGAATTTAGCATATGACAGCCCTGGCTGCACCTGTGGAAACTATCTTAAGTGGCTGCAAGTGCAGTGGTAAAACATATGAAAGCTATCTAAATTATGAACTACTTCATGTGAATTCCATCTCCTTGATAAATGCTAGAAAATAATCACAAATTATCTAAACGCCTGTAGAATCATAGTGAAAATGAGGTGGAGAAGAATTAATTTCTGATATACACGACAGGGAAAAAGTTTGCCACCTTCTCTTTCTGTTCTTTTATGGATCAAGAAGATAAGAACACAACGATTAGCTTTATTCCATTTTCTGTTGCAGATCAGGTTTCAGTCATTCCTAGCATGTGATATAACTATCCCAGACTATTACTAGTTTACACTTAGCCATATAGTTTTTTTAAGCAAGTGAAGTCATCAGTCTCTTTCTTCATGGTAGCCCAGGAGCTGCTCAGTAACTGGATGAAGTCCCAACTGCAACTGGAGCTGAGCGATGGAGAAGAGCAAGTTGACTCAGTCCTTCAGAAAGAGCCTTCTGCAGCCCCTCCGAAGTATGAGCACTTTGATGGTGAGAGCACTGCAAAGCAGGCCCTGGTTTCCTCACTGAGGCTGTGCTAGGGAAGGAGGTCAGGCCTTATTGTTTGTCAGACTGAAAGGTAACAGTTGTTTTGAGGCCAGGACGGTGGACTCAGTAGAAATAAGATTAAATGCAATGATTTTTGTCCCCCAGATCTTACAGCATCTTGCTGTAGAGCTGCATAAATGCACCTCATAAACATTCAATGTCTCCCTTTGTAAGAGAGAATTTTTTTTTCTTTCACAAACAGGTATTTTTGAGGCCTGTCAAATTTATACAGCCATTTGAGATGCTTAGAGGCAAGACAGTATAAAATGGATGAAACATTGTTACTGCTCTAGCATGTTCAATGGGAGACTGATTAAGACTCTGGGGATAAATTGAGTGCAGTCGGTGTGTCCATGTTCATCAGAAATGCATTCACAGTCTGGGGAAGTGATCCTTTTAATTGCATTAGGCTTTGTGATCTGAGACAGGGGTTTATTCATTTCAGACTAGCCTGAGATAACCTGAATTTCTCATTTCAGACTTGTGCAACTATCTGGAATGTGAAATGGAAAGTGCCTCTGTCCAGAAATACCTCCAGCATCTTTTGCAGAGTGAAGCTGTGAACTGTGGGATAGCAAAACACTTTAGACTTGAAGAGATCAAGGAAAAAAAAAAACTTGCAGATCCACGAATAATCATGGAGCTCAGACACAAGCAGGTGAGCAGCCAAGACAGCTCAGTTAAAAGGAATAAGGTGGAGGATTATAGGATTAGAGTAAATGCTCAGTGATACCTCTGCAGTATTCCCTTAGAGACTGTAATAATCTCTGACTTAGAAGCAACTACCCAAAGATGCTCTTCCACAGTTCAGCTGAAACTTTACTGCATTTCCATGTGCACATCCACCATTCAGCAGTAGCTTGCACAGTCAGCTTTCACTAAAGCTGTTCAGGTTTTCCCCGTTTTTCTGAAGACTGACAGGAAGAGCTGCCACAGCAGTCAGTTTTGAGTTTGCTCCCATTAAGGAATATTGATTTAATTTCACTCTTTTACATGGAGTGTTTTGCTGGTCAAGAGCACAGTCTCTCCAGTCAGTGCCTGCTACAGGTAGGATTTCTTGCTGAATGTGAAAGGTGGATTGTGACCCACCCTGGCAGTGTACAGTGAACTTGAAATTCTTCAGCCTTTGGTATTTGCTTTGACTTTTGCCAGTTTTCTCCTGCCCAGGTGAAAGAAAACCGAATGAGGCATCAGAAGGCTTTAGAGCTTCAGAGACAAGAAGAGTCCCTGAAGAAAGCAATTCTGTCTGAGGCCAGGCTCCAAGCACAGGAAGAGGACAGAAAGAAGGCCCTGCAGGCTAAGAAGGAGGAGGAGGAGATCCAGAGGGAAATAGTGAAGCTGCGAAAGGAAATGGCTGAGAAGAAGCACACCATGGCAAAAGTTTGGAGAATGTAAGGAAAGGTGTGGGGGGTGTGGAGAGATGAAAGCCACTTATAAAGTCCTTTTGTTAAATACAAGAGTGGTGGTGATCCCTAACAAAGCAGCTGTTACTGACTTTGAACTCTCCCAAAACCTTTTAGTCCTCTGTTACCAACATCAGTGGCAGAGTTTTTCATGAGTGGAAAAGTGGGCTAAGAATAGTGTTATCCTCCCTTCAACCATTACAGTATCACTGAATCACAAAGTAGCAGTGTGTTTGCACCACTGAGCATTCTCTCCATCAACTCCGTGACTACATCCAGCCTTGTTAGCATCTAATGCCACATGAAAGCCAGTACACAGAAAAAAATAAAATAAAAAAGTCTGTATTGAAAGTCTAGCACTTGCAATACTTTCCCTACTATGAGAGAATAAAGAGCATTCTTGGCTAAGAATTCTGCAGAGACATCATTTTTTTCTTCTGCTGAGCTTGAGCAGAGATGTCACTTTTAGGGATCCCTGAGATCCTAAATCTCAGTCCTTTAATGAAATATTTACTGAAATAATTTACTGTTTTCTGACTTCTTGTGTTTAGGAAATGCACCGGACTGTTTAATCTCTGGGACCTCAGACCATTACATAGGTGGTTTTTAAGAGGACAAGTTAAAATAATCAGCAAATTTCTAAGCTGTAGAGGTGACTCTCTTACAACTGGCCAAAAAGAGAAGGTATTAGATTGTATATCATGGTACTAGATCTGTGTGTTTGTTCACTTTGCAGGGAGGGGAAGAGACAAGAAAAAACTCAGAATCCGTCAATGCAGGAGGTGTCTGCTGTGTCACCACCCCTGATCCTGAAGAGAGAAGAGCAAGGAGAGGAGAAACAAAGAAACACTCAGGAGCTGCTGCACAGGATTCACACCAGCAAGCAGAGAGTGAGCATCACCTTTCTTTATCTGAGACTCTGAGATACCTTCCCTTGGCTACCATTTGCAAATCTGAAGTAAAAAGTCCTGGTTATGCAGATTTTTTTTTACTTTTTCAAAGACCTCCTAATACCAGGAAAGTAGGAAAGCAGGGCCAAAAGTGTTTTGTAATATTAGGAGCAAGAAATCCTGAGGTGCCAACCCCACTGGGCCTGTGCCTCAAGTGTATTCAGTGGGACATTTCATTCACTTAGAATTGTGGAAAAGACATGGCTCTCAAGACAGATGAGACTATAAAGGCTTCTGCAATCAAGAAATAAGGAGATGTGCAAAGAGGGAAGCAGATTGAGATCTGTTTTCCCACAAGGAAGGAAATAAAAGGGGAAAGTGGCAGAAAAAAGGCCTGAGAAGCCCTTATTGTGTGCATGGGAAGGCATTTTATAGATTGCCTTGCACACTCTAGTTCAGGAACAGGAGAAGAAAGAAGAATACTGCAGCCTGGGATAAATTTTGGGCAATGGCTCTGAGAATTGATGCATGCCAGCACATCCACAGTAACAGGTTCCTCAAGGATCCCTTTCCACTTGGGTGCAGTAGGATATTCTGTGTTACTGCAACAGTTCTTTTGAGGCAAAAAAACTTTAATAATTCCTAGTAGGAAACTCTGTTTCACCTTCATTATACTGGTACCATGGTCAGCTCTGGGTTAAATGTGTATCAAATACTCGCAACTAGAGTGATCTTCTAGTACTGAATAATTTTATATGGGCAGTCTCAGCAAAGGAAGTAAATTTCCTGAGTGCAGATATGAATACCATCCATCACATAATGTTTTAAATTAATAGAGCAGTCATCATCATTGATGTCTATATATCTACATCTGGGGTTTTTTTCAGCAGAAGAGATTTTATGGTGATTCTCCTCACAGCTCAATCCATCTGCCCATCTGCTGGATTTGGGCTTGGCTGCTGTTTAGTAGTATACAACCTCTCTCCAGCACAATCTAAGCTGTGAAGATAAGCCTGAATGAAACTACAGAACAATTCAGGACTGGCATAATGTGAGAAGACACAGCTTGGCTGAGCTAAGCAATAGTGACATTTTGATTACTTTCCTAAAGCAGAAAGAAACAGCTAATGCATTGACTTTTGTAAGTCTCCATTTGAAGATTTCTGCGAGAGAGGAATGCAATTAACACAAGGCACTATGACAAAAGGGGAACAGCATAGTCCTCTAAGTTGACGCACTTGGAGGATCAAAATGATCAGTGTCTGCAATGACAGGACTAGAATTATGGGGTAGATTAGATAGCAAATTGCTGCTCTGTATAATGTAAATTACTCCCAAAGGCAGCAAGTCTAATTACACAATAGGGGAAAGGTTTGGCTTCCTGTTAGAATGAGGATGAGCTGAGGCCGTGTCATAAATTCACTCTAGGAAGTGTCTTGATTTTTGTCTAAGTTAAAAAAAAAAGAATTAAAAAAGCAGCAGTTATTCACAGATGTGTTCTTACCTGTAGCATCTTAGACATCTTCTAGATTTGAAAATATTTTCCGTCTCTAGAAATTGTATGTTCCTCACCCATTTCATTCCTTTATACATGGTGAGCTAAGTGCATTTCACTCCAAAGCATAGAGCCCCTTGATATGATGTCTCTTTCTAGACTCTTTCTGCTTTTTGTAGAAGACTTGCATGCTCTGCAACAGTTTTTTTTTTAATTCTCAAGATAGTTGTTGAAAACGAGGATTCTAAAAAGAATCTCAAAAAGGAAAGCCAGAATAGGCAAAGGGCAGAGAGGATCAGTATTTGTGTGACAGGCTGTATCTTGCTCATTGGTTTTCTGAAACTCTCCCATGCAGTGCTTGCAACAACATTTCTCTGCTTGGCTGAAAGTCATTCTGGAGCACAGAATTAAAATGGGAAAAGCCAGAGCCCTTGCTGACTGGAGATGCCAACTGAAGGCCCTGCGAGCTTGGAGAAACTATACTTGGGCTCAGAAAGTAGAGCAGGAGACACAGCAATTGGAAGTTCATCTCCGAGATCAAAACAGGTAGCGACCCTTTACTGTTGAATTCGTCCTACTGCAGCTGTACTTGGGCAGAGCAGTGATCAGGGACTGTAAAAGGAGCTTGTCAGTTATCCAGCAGGAGGGGAACAGCAGCTTTTTGAGAAAATTGCTACACTGCCTGCAGCCTGCCAGAGGCATTGTGGCACAGATGAAAAGGAGGACAGATATAAACAAGAGCTTTAGCACTTTGCAACAAGCCTGTGTCTCAGTCTCTGTAGGTATCTTTCCTAGAAAACTCACCCTGGCTTGGTCTGGACTCCAGAGAAAATGGGCTGCCAGATTTATTCCTGATTAATATATTTGCTGTTTCAGTAGAAGTATAACAGAGCTCATTTTGGCCAGAGCCTTTCATTAAGGAGGCTGTTGGATGAATTCCCTGTCATCCAGAGAAAATACTTCCCTTCGCAGGTGTCTGGCAGGCTGCAGTGGTGAGACACTGCCACTTCCCCATATGCAGCTGGCCAGGTAACACGATACGACTTTTGGCCAAAGGAAATTGCAAAGTGTGAACTAGTGAAACTTAATTCAGAAGAGCAGGCATCCTTTCTGCCCTCCCACTCCTCCTTGGACTGAGACTGTACAACTTCAGAGGAACTTCAGAGGGCCTTCAGAGTTAAGCAGCAAAAAGACTCAGGAAACGATGTGGCTTTGTGCCTAGGCAGAAGCCTCACTCCTGCCATAACACAAATGCTTTCTCATTCAGGAAAACCCAACTGGCTGTGGAGCAGAACCAGCGACGCCTCCTGCGCTGCTGCTTTCTGGCCTGGCAGCACTGGAGCCGAGCAGAGACAGAAAAGCGAGAGCTGCAGATGAAGAGGGAGCAGACAAAGAGAAAGATGGAACAGCTGCTGGAGGCTGTGTCACTGGGGAAAGGTGGGGACAGGCCACTGGAGGTTAACAAGCCTGGGACAGAAGTAAATCATCAAGACTTACAGCAAGACAAGGTAAGTCCTCCTCACGTAGTTTTGCCTATTGGCATAGCAGTATTCTTAGAAAGTACTTACTTTATGCAGTCTGAAATAAAGAGTACATTGTCCCAGAGGAAGGCTTCTTTCCCAGGATGACCCCCAAATACCCATCTGCAACTGTTCAGGAGAGAAGTCTAAAATCAGAGGCAAATGTGAAGGACGATGGATGAGTTTTAAAAATAATTGCTAGTCTGCCAAAGAACAACCCTTCATGTACTCTTGAGTTGCAATGAGCATCCCACCCCCAGATCACTTTTACTGAGAGATTAGTTACATCTTTGATGCCAGCTTAGACTTAAAAAGAATAATTTGACTACATGACAAGAGATACTTTTCATGCCAGTACAGCTTTCCTGCTTCTAACTATGGGGGGAAAAAAAAGGGTTATCACTGGCTGTTTCAGGATAATGCATATCACAGGAAGGTAAGAGAGGAGAATCAGAGGTTGCGTCCTTAAATTGTCATTTGTCAGGTTGGATTCCCATCTTCCCTTCTGTCTATAAAAAACTGTACCACATCAGTGCCCTAATGTTAGTATTAGAGCTCACGCACACATATTACAGGTCAAGCTTTCTGTTTGCTTGAGTGTAAGCAAAAGTTGATTTCTTTCAGTGCTTATACTATCCTAGTAGGCCCATATTTTTCTTCTGCTGCACTGGTAAAATTTGTGCTCAAGGAATAGGGCTGAATTTGGGGTTTGACCTAGGAATCAGAAAGCAGACCTTATAGCTAATGCCTCTTCAAAGAATGACCATGTGTCACAAAGGTGCAGCCTCATTCCCTGCTGTGCACCTGTTTTGTGGTGACATTTATCAAAGCTGGAAAAGAGGGAGCAGCACCTTCTTTCATCTAGAAGGGGACTGTTCAGTAGATTAGCTATGTAGATCACTTCAACAACTGTTTTTAATTTAACTCTCCATCTGAGCACTGAACAGGGACAACACAGTCCAAAAGAGTGTGCTAATCCCCAAGAAATGAGATGTCCTAAGACATGCTCCCTAACAAAATAGTCAGGATGCATTCCTGCCAAAGCTCTTACTTAGTAAGGATTTCTTCCTCCTGGTGAAATGGCATTCAGCTCCTTAAGAGTTCTTTTCCACAGCCTCCATTTTGTGCATAATGGGGCCCCTCTGGCCTGACTGGATAAAGATTGCATAGCTGAGATTACCCTACTTCTCAGGCATCTCACTGGATTTACATTTAAGAAAAAAGCTATGTAGGAAGGGCAGAAGAGTGCTTTGTTTTAATCAATGCCAAATTTTCCTAATTTCTTTTTGTTTCTCCCCTAGCCAACTGAAACTTGCTTCATACAGAAAGAGCCTGGTCAGACCAGAGACCAGTCTTGTTGGGATGTTGTTCATACATCTCATTTCTGCAGAAAACCCAGATTTGCCTGGGAGATTACCATTAAACATGCAGCCCTGAGTGCCCAGGACCAGGCTACATACAGGAACCAGATAGCCACAGTCCTCCAGCAGTTTCAGGCACTCAGTCCAGACATATCTCCTGCTTATGGTAATTGTTTTGAGCACCGTCACGCCTTCCAGCAATGTGTGATTGAGGAGCAGAGGCAGCAGCTTCAGAAACAGCAAGAGCTGATCCTTAAACTGCAGGAAAATCAGAAGATGAGCAGAGAAAAAGAAGAGGCAGCACAAGCTATGGCTGTAACCCAGACGTTTAACAATTCTGTTTCTCAAACCAGGGAGGAAAATCAATCCAGATGCAAGAATACAACACTTTTGAGGTATATGCCCTCAATAAAGCAGGGTCAGTTAGTCATCATGTCTCATTCCCACTCAAGTTGAGCCAGAATTTCAGTCATGCTAGTGCTATCTGCTGTTCCTCTTCAGTTGTGACTTAGCCTTAAAGGAAGTATCAGACTGGGCCATAGTTCTCTCTTCTTCTCCCTCCCTGCACTGGCTCAACATCAGGTGATCCATGCAGGATCCACTTAGAAACAGCAACACCAGTGTCACCCACAGTAGCAGTAAGGGTCTGTTTAGTTACGAAAAAAAAAAATAAAAAGAACATCATCCTCTGTATTTCAGACCATGCAGGAGCCCAGGAACTCAGTTCCTTTGCAAGGATGCAAAGGAGTCCCATTTCAAGTAGAAGAAAGGTGTATCAGGGATAACACAGCACAATGGAGAACAGAAACAAGGCCATAGGTAGTAGGTGTGAGACATAGTTTGATCACATTCACTGAAAATTTCCTTATTCTTTTCTTTCATAGCCCACCTGATTCTCATGGGCCAGAAAACACAAGGGCAGCAATGCAAGGCAAGAGGCCCTCCAGCCGGCTGACCTCACCTCATCCCATACTGAAAGGTATTGTTCTAGATAGCAAACACCATTCCAGACCACTTTTCTCAACAGTTTGTATGGAACTGTCTGTCTTTGCCTCAGTTTTGCTGGTAGATGATACTGTGCAAGTGGAATTCTGCACTTTATTTCCCAATCTGATGAATGCTGTGTGAGGGTGAACTGTCTTCCTCTCCAAGTCAGACATCTGTAAAAACTGGGACACTGCAAACCCTTAATGTCCATACTTAGTACACTGTTGTGGCAGTTACTCCTAGCACCTGTGGTTGTCTCTTCTGTGACGACTCAGAGAAGCTGTACAGGGTTTTGTGCCATCAGTCTCATTCCCTTCGTTATACATCCAAGAAACACATAAACTAGTCAGTCATTTTCATCCAACTTTGACAGAGATGTTGAGATTTCAGAGGGAATTTGTGGGAACTCGGGGGTCAGTTTGACCCCAAGATTTAGGAAATTTCTTTCCCAGCTTTTGGTCTTTTTGTCGTAAGATATCTCGCAGACTGAAGAATCAGTTTACGGTTTCANCCTGTACATTTTTAAATTTCATTCTACAACTACTTTATTTCTACACTATTTAAACTTTTGTGGCTTGTGATTCTTCTCTCAGTGTCGGCAGCCGTTCCCAAGGGCTAAGATTAAAACTTTAGGTGTTTTTAGGTCTCTGGGTCTGAGCCAGACCATTCAAAGGAATGTTCTGGTTTCCCACAGGAATTAAGTGCCTAGCCAAGGTTTTGTGAGACAACAATAGCCAGGCTGGGGAAGGAGCTCCAGATCCCTGCCTTTTGTAAGATATCTCCCCTTCTCTGGCCACACTGGAACACAAACATGCAACATAGCCTCTTCATCAGTAAACTAGGATCAGGGTTATATTATATCCCTAGGTCCCTTCTTCTGTATCAATGCAGGCTAGTGAGAGTCTGCATGAAAGGTTGTCTGCAATATAATGATTGTGATGTTTCAATAGTTTTGGGATCAGCAGACCTTTTTGGCCATGACAGTTGGGCATTAATAGTTGTCTTTCGCTACCTCTGTTCAGCTCCAATGCTCCCTAGTCCAAGCTGTCATTCACTCTGATTTGCCTTAATTCTCTACACCTTAGAGACAGCAAGCATATTTTTCAGAGCATTCAAGTACTTGTGTTTAAAGATCCCCAAAAAAATCAGTGAAAAAGTTCTCACTGAGTGGTTTTTGCTTGGCAGAGAACCCTGGGACAGCTGAGAGGAGAAAATCTGAGGAAACATACAGTGGTCAAAACACTTCAATGCCTCCCAGTTATTGATTGCTCCAGCCTGTGCTTTTGTTTGCAACTGCAGAGGAAGCAAGTACAGGTTCCCAACTGCTCTGCATGTTCTGTATATAGCACTTTCGCTGATGGCCAGCAAGATCACTCCATTGCAATTTGTCTTCCAAAAGAAGCATTAAGCAGTAGTTTCTTACTAGTGGGACCAAGTACCTGTATGTCACTGTGACAATGATGCTGTCATGAAATTGCTTTTAAATAAGCAGTTAGAGCTTATTGGAGACCTCAGAGCAATTGCTGCTAAATCATGTGCCCTGAGCATCAGCCCTCAATCAGGAAAGGCAGGGAGGGACAAACCATCTGAACACAGCTTCTTTCATAACTGATCCTCATGGTTCTGACTGTCAGCTAAGGAAGGTGGAGAGAACATAACTGCCATGGTCCTGAGTCATCTCACAAACTTTTTAGATTCCTTGTTCAGGACACTGTGGCTGCAAGGGGCAGCAGGAAGCAAGTCCATTTGTGCTGGCATTGCCAGGGCAGTGGGGGCCTGGCATAGAGTGATGCATCCTTGTTCACCAAACTTCTGCCATTACACCATAGCTCATTTCCACTAAGCCTTATATCCTTTGTTTCTGTAGGGATGGAGGAGAGAGCAATTCAGCGGGCAGAACAGAAGAAGAAAAGAGAAGAAGCCAAACAACAAAAAGCAGAGGAAAAATTGGTAAGGGAAGCAGAAAATGTAATAAAGTCTTTCACATCATTTCACTTACAAGAAATGCTGATTTAACCCCAGAGCCAGGGACTGTGAAAAGGCTCTTGATCCAAAGCAGGAGTTTTATGACTTGTGAGAAAGCAAATGTCCATCACACATCAAAAGAAGTTACAGCTGCTTTTGGAGCAGCAGCCCTGCTGTATCATAGAAGGACACTTCATCTTGAAGTTACAGTTCAAGAAGCAGCCTTCCTTGCCATCCCCAACACTTTTTTCACACCTACCCCATGACTATAGCTTGTCTTTGCTGAGAATGGTAAGGGTGGAAGTGCACACAGAGATCCACTTGATGAGATTTGGCAGTGGTGGGGTTCCCCTCCTTGCCTTTCCTCTCTGGTCACATGCAGTCTCACCTAGTAGCAATCTGCATCTTTCTAGCAAATCTCTGCTGAAGAGGGAAGATACACTGTTTGTATAGTTAATACACAAATTCTGTGATACACATCCAGAGTGCCTTCTTCAAGTCAGGGTATTAAACTGTTACTGAAAACATTGCTAGTAAATTGCATTAAGATTAGAAAGCGTGATCTTCAGTGTCTGGAGAAAGAAATGTTTAGGTACTTGTAATGCTGCTTTGCATATAGAAATTAAACTTGAGAGAAGAGCCTAGGGTTTCAGAACTGACTTCAGTAATCAAGTTCTCAATACTTGGTGTATGGTTTACATTGTTTTAGAGGAAGAGTGGACAAATACTATAACTTAGTGCCAAGAAAAATATACATGTACATACACAGAAAAATAGATAGATAGATAGATACAGATATGTGTATAGGTAGTAAAGAGGACAGTTCCACCTCCCTGTCCCTTCCACAGTTCACGCTTGAGCACAGATGTATGTGAAACTTCACCTACTGAAGTTTCAGGTGCTGGTCAATGTTAGAGCAATGCTAGGAATGTTTAAAGATCTATGTTCATGGAAAAGGTCACATGAAACAAGTTGAATCTCACCTTTTCTCCATTTCAAGGCCCAGCTGAAGGCTGAAGAGGAAGCACGACAGAGGAAGGAAGCCAAGGAAAAGGAAGCCCAGCGGGAAGAACGCCAGAAGGAGAGAAGGCAGCAGAAGCTGGTGACCAAATGCCTCACCTGTTTCTTCCCCTTTAGCAGGGATAGGGAAGAAGATCCATTACCCACTGGTACTCAGTCAGCAGCCAGAGTAATATGAACTGAAGGTCTTCATTGGTAGAGCAGAGTTCCACAGCACAGCACCCACAATACAGACTCACAATCTGCCCCCTTTATGGCAGTGTTAGGGGAAGGCCTGTCTCCCAAACATGCTATGAAGTATGTCCTGTCTGTCTCCTCAGCAAGACTACAGATTCCAGCTGCTGGACATTCTTTGCTGGGATACAGCCACATAAGCCCCTCACAGTGGCAGCATGTTCAGTCTGCTCTCAGATTCCTTCCATTCTTGTAACCCCTCCAATGTACACAGTGACACATGATTCAGAAATACACAAACCTGACAGTTATATCCAAGGGCACCTTTTCCTCCTGGAGCTAACCTAGGAATAGCTGCACTTTATTATTGTTACCTGGAAATGAGTTGTCCTAATAACCCAAATACCACATTTGAAATCCTACAGGAATTCAACCTACAACTTAACTGTTATATTTGGATTGAGTGTTTTAGAACATTTTACCTTCATCCTTGAGTATCAGTCAAAAGTAGTGTCATACAGTTACAAAATACCCACATCCCTCCCCTGCTATTAGGCTAGATTAAGTGGTAGGTTCCATGCATTAACTCAGAATCATTTTTGGACATGTTTTGGACATCAAAGAAGGTTCCTGCTACATCATCACTTGTGGTAACCACAGGTGACATGTCTGTTACTGTAACTCCAAACTGCAAGTGCTGATACACAGCCCAAGGGAGTGTCCAGGAATACTATCAGCTCTCAGGAGAAAACAGTTTGCTTTAGGACACTGGTTCTACTGCATGGGGTCATGTCTGATCTGCAGTGCTAAAGATGATGCAGATCCCTATTTCCTGTCAGGTCAGACCCTCCAACTCCAATATGATAATCTATTGTCATTGCTTAATATCATCTTTATCCTGAGGGAATAAAAACTACTGCTTTTTGTATTGCAGAAAGAACTGGAGAAGCAGAGGAGGTTGGAGAAAGAGCAGCAGCTTCAGAAAAAGGCTAGAGATCACTATGAGAAGGTCCTTCTCAGAAAGCTGGGAATAGTGCCATGGAAAAGGCTGAGGGAGCAAGCCAAGGAAAACCTAGTGGTAAGCGCTGAGGGTAAAGGAAATGACTGGTCCCGTAGGAGAAAAGGAAAAAGTAAATGCAGCACTTGTCAGAAGCCTTAATAGGTTTTTAGGCCAGGTAGAGATGGAAAAAGCAAAAATTCTGCCTGCATATCCTGCCTTGTATTAGTTCTTTAAATCAGCCCATCTGACAATCATCATGAAAAGACATTAAAAACCCACAGGGATGGCATCCTTATTTATAGCTGATTAAACAGGATTAAACAGAAAAAAAAAAAAAAGTTGTATGACATGTGCCTGCCAGTTCTCTTACTCCCCAGCAAAGCTTATGAGTGAGATACCACCAAGCAACTTTAGCTGCAGGAGTTAACCCCAGCCTATCATCAGGGCTTTCACTCTCTCTGAAGTTGCTGGTACAGAGTTGGCCACTGTTAGTGGCAGGACACTACAGGTGATAGTCCAACAATCTATTCTATCCTGGCCCTATCCTCAGTGCAGAACAGTGAGTGGCAGCTTCCAAGACCTTGATGCAGAAATATTGGTAATGAAACATTTCTCCACGTGACTGAGTCGGCCTCCCTTATCAGGGAGAGACTGATAACACTCAGCTGTATCATGAAGATCCAGCCAGAGCCCAGGGCTAAGTTGGAAAGCTTCCATTTAAGTCACTGGAACTAGAGCTAATCACAGTACTTCACCAAATGCACACAGGCCTCCAGCTGTGAAGAAGTAGATGGGCACAAGCTGTTCCATATGTTCACCCTGCTGGTCAGCATTATGGACAGGCTTGGACTAAGCTGTTACAGGCCCTTCCTCTGCCCCATTCACAATCAGTTAAACTGAGCATCTCATTCAAAAGGGTATTCTCTAGAAGTGATGCAGCAGCGTCCTGGTAGAGAGACTGGACTTGTTCCTTATGCTGACTCCTCTTTGTGGGATCCTATAAGTTATTCCTGCTGTCAGAAATCTGGATTTGGGCAGCCCCAAAAAGCTGAGATAATTTTCTAGTGCACCCAGTTTTCTGTGGCTTTATACTTAGGTAGTCACCAGTTCAGGTAACCAGCTGCTGTCTCTGCTGTCTTCACTCAGGTGGCACAAAGGCACCACAGCTTGGGCCTGCAGAGGAAATGCCTGATGACTTGGCTGCAGGACACCCAGCAGATTCTCAGGGAGAAGATGTCTTGGGCTGAGGACTTCTACTGCCATATGTTACTGAGATGGGGCTTCAGGAACTGGCTAAAGGTTGGCCTGCACCACCATGGAGAAATGATTCCAAGAGAGCTGGCTACTTCCACACTTTCCTGTAACCATACAGTGCAAATTCAGTCATCTGTAGCACAATCTTTGCAAAGTTATGCTGTCTCCCCATTCCAGCAACATTATCCCTTTTTCAGAGACCTCCTCTCAGCTTCTCACTCTCCATCACTCTCTTCCACACAGAATTTTCTGTTACACACTGCTCCTCCACCATCTACTGTCTCACCCTGCTCCCTGCTGATTTTCCTCCACTCCTGTGCCCACTGCTCTTCACTGCCACAGTCTCAGCACTGTTTTATTTATTGGGCCAGAGGTTGGGAGAGAAATTAAGAAAAAAAGCCATTCTCACCTGTTTCTTTTCTTTGTCCTCCTCCCCAGTACAAGGATTATCTCTCTACTCAGGAGGAGAGAGCAAGTACCTTCCACACAGTCTGCCTCATGAGGAAGTGCTTCTGGGCATGGTTTGATCATATCATGGAGGAAAAAAGGGCCTTATGGGAGAGGATGAAGATTGCTACTGAACACAGTAACAAGTAAGTGTTAGCCTTTACTAGCAGTTCTTTTTACTTTAGTTTAATATACCCTATAGATTATTTTAGGGACTACTTTTACAAGTCAGCTGCTCCCCAGGAACACATGAAACAGTTTCTCTGCTGCTGATGTTTTGCTTCTGTGATACGCACAGACAGCATCAGCAGAGGTTTATGCTAAGCTTCCATGCAGCACAGAAAGGAAAGTGTAATGGCACCCTTCATATGACTTGTAAATCTGAAAAGAAGAGAATACAGTGAAAGCCTAAGTAAGGATAAGAAGCTGAAACTTTCTAAGCTGATTAGCAGATCTGGCCACGCAGCTTCTGCTTAAAGCTGCCTTAGGAAAATCTTTAAGTACAATTATAGCAAGCCAAATGATTGTGTAGGAATTACATAGTACTTTTTTGTCCACAGCAGATGATTTAGTTCAAAAATCCAAAGTTGATCAACTAGAAATCCTACTTAATGAGTCTTTATGCCATCACGAGCCTGACTTGGCAGCAAAAACTAGTGCAGTCAGTTCTACCAATCATGACTGGAGCTGGACACACCCAGTCCACTCCTTGTCCCATAAAATGCATTCTAGCAGGAAGAAAAAGCTACTGTCAAAGTTCAGCAGAAAACAGAAGTCTGTTCACCTGCCTCATCATGGAAGCACTGTAGCTGCATGCAGTCATGAATAGGCTGTGCCTGTGCACAGCCCCAACAGGATCTGCAGCACCTTGGAGGAAGAATGAAATTAAATTCGCCTCTTACGTGGTAGAGCAAACCTGTTCTAGCTTTGTGTCAGTAAGGTCTGAAGAGTGCACAGTTTAACATTAACAAGCCAGCAAACTGGAGGAACCAGGGGAAAGTCAGACCCAAGAAGAGCATGGATTCATTCTACATATGACCTCCTATTAGGAGCATAATCATCTGACATCATTCTTTATCTCTTTCCTCACGTGCAAAAGGCAGTTCAGACCTTGCCATAACAAACTCTTCTTTAGACAGGACTGTGGTTCCCTACTGCCCATATGGGAACCAGGGCAAGGGCACCTTTGATGGGGTGATTAAAATCAGGTAAGAATTGGAGCCTAGCTGCCTGCACTCCCAAGGGGTTGGTTTGGACCAAATGAGCCTGCATTTTTCCTAAAGAAACTTTTTTCAGAGGCCCTGTTTATTCTTCAGAAAACCTCTTTCATCTTTAGAGTGCTAAGCAAACACCAGCTAATGAATCCTGTCAGAAGAGCAAAATTCTTGGTAGAGAGGAATAGAGAAGGGCAATATGTTATTTTTTTCCCCAGCATGACTGACATATCAATGAAATGGTCCTAGATACTTAACATGTGACAGTCCTGACTAACAGCAGAAAGGACAAATCCTCAAGATCTGAATTCCCCCTTTGAACAGAAGTTCTCTTTTGATTGCCTGTTATGTCCCGTACACATCTGCACGTTGTCACTTTGTTCCTTGTGTTCCTAATTTCTTTCAGGAGACTTACACTGAACGCATTCAAGGCATGGAGGCAGTACCCATTACTGATGAAAAAGGAAAGGGAAAGAGAAGAAAGAAGAAACCAGCTACGCAGGAGAGTAGCTGAAATTCTCCCCAACTTCCAAACATGACAGAAGAGAGTCAGCTCAGATGGGAAGGAGACAAGACAAGACCAGTTCTGTTCAGTGCTATCTCCTTGATGATTGAAACAAGTCTAGGGGGAAGGCTTACCAAGTGCAGAGGGTCTTAATCCAAAGCTCCCTGTGGTCACTGTTGTTGTAAATGCAGCATAGATGGAAGCTTATATGACAGTTTCACGTTGCACTTTATGGAGTCATTCCCCTCAAGCCTCTGTTGGGGTGTCTTGGCTGTTGGCTATGAAGCCCAGATAACCAAAGCCTAGTACTGGCTGTGTTTGAGGCCAAGGCCATTTCCACATGCAGAGCTGCAGCAATGACACAAATCCTCCTCCATCCAAGGAAGCACAGAACTGAACTGCACCTCTTTTTGCCTAAGCAGTAACCTGGTGCTTTTTCATTGGTAGTACTCTGTAGGGTGACATCTTGTCCAGAGGGCAGACAGACCTGACTGTCAGCTGACCCCTAACCACTGCTGTGAACTTGGCCACCCAGAGCAAAGTTTCTAGCTAACTCTGCCAGGAGAGTTTGGATGGGAGGAGGAAAGGGAAGAGCTGTTTATGCAAACCACATTTGCTAATGATCCAGATCCCATCATTGCATATGGAAAGTCTAAAACCTGGGTTCTTTTGCAAGGGGCTGCCTTGTTTGCAGCACTGGCCAGTTCACAAGCACAGTGTTTTGATTTTGGTACCAAGCAGTGATCCTAAGTTTATGAGCCTCAATTGTTATTTAAACACTTCTCAAGCTGTTGAATATTTCAGAGTATATCGTGCAAGTCTGTCTGGGCTGTTTCACTTGATCTAGTACTTCAAAGAAAAAAAGACAAAACTCCAAGAAAAAGGCAGATTGTAGCTTACAGAAGCTAAAGCTAGCATGATTAAAATGAAAGTTTCATACTACTGTTTAACCTTAACCCGCAGCATAATGCAGACAGGGTAATGCCGATCAGGTACACTACGTCTTAGCAACAACATAAGGCAGGAAGCTGGAATCACTTCCCTCTCACAGCCAGATAGGCAAAGCTCTCCAAAAGCATTTGGCAGTAGAGGAAGTACTTGAGTAACACCAGAAAGACAACAGTTTACTGTTATCTTGTAACAGATCATTAGAAAAACCCATATATGCACTGAAAGTTTCCAATAAACCCAAATCTGATACAAATACAACTGAGCTGTTGGTGCAGATTGTGTCAAGCCATCTGAATGGCACTGGACAGAAGGCCAGAGCCAGGACCTAGACCAGCACTAGGTGCTGCAGACAAAGTGGCATAGGACAGGGTGGGTGCCCAAGCATAGCAGCACACTCCAGAGCTTTAGCATCAGGAATTTGTCCATGCAGAGACAGGGATGTGGCCAGAAAAAGGACCCTGCCCGCAAAGCCAGGTTGAAAAGCAGGCTGTTGGTGCGGGTCTGAAGACAGCTGTCACTCCCAGGTACCTCCCAGAGCCATCCTCTGGAACACCTGAACATTCCCCATCTCCCAAAGGCTCGGTGTAGACCTGACCAGCAGCAGGTCAGACGAGCACGTTCTCCAAGCACAGGGAGCTGAAGGTGCCTGCATGGAGTGTGGGCGAGCTCAGACCATCTGGCTGCATTAAGAGGCAGATGGTGAGAGGAAGCACAAGCTGGGAGAGGCTGGATAACTCGTATTGTGGGGAAGAGCAGGGAGTGTTTTTTGCAGAGGACTGAGCCAAACAGGCAGGTAAGAGCAGAGCTGGTGCTGAGCTCCCGAAGTAATGTCCCAGTGCAGCCAGCAGCCACATTGGTGCTAATAGCAATCCACTTGCTCTTAAGACATTCTTCCCCACTAGAAGTCTCTGCCATGTAGTGCCCAACAAGCTCCTGGAATTCCTGAACCAGCCCTTATACTCCCATTTTTCTACTAGAATTTTCCTCCCTACTGGGGCTTGACAATGGACACAGCAAGGAAGGTCTCTGGCCCACCCTCTACCTGGATTTACAGTCTAAGGACAATAGTCACCTGGAGGACAAAAGGTGAGAAAGAGAAGGTATCTCCATCTGGAGAGAAGGCAACATTCTAGCCAGCCAGAGACAGAACATGCTGCAGCTGTAAGGGAAGGAACAGGAGTTTGTAGCAGTAGAGTGGATGTGCCCACGTACAGCCTGGAATTGACCCTAGTAACAGGCTGCTTATGTACTGAATGTGCATCTTGCACAGCTAAAAAAAGGTGTCTCAAACCACTGGCTACTCAGGGGTGTATCCACTTTACTAAACTGCAGATTTTTTTCCCCAGCAATGCACATTTTGTCCTCAAAGCCCACAGCTCCCACTCATCTCAGTGCCCACTCACCATCTATGAAAATAATGCTGCTTATGTGAAGCTTAGTTTCCTCCAAAGAACTTGAAGTACAGTCAACACTTTGGAAACTGTCCTTTGCTTCAAATACTCTCACCTTCCAGGGTTTCCTTCTATTCCTGGTAGCTTTGAAAGATCTCCTGACAAGACACTCTTTGGACAGTTGCAGCAGCAGGAAGCCAAAAGAAGATCCAGGAGCTGTGCTTTGACAGCCCTGGTCTACTGCCAGTGCAAGCATGGAAGTGAAGCCTCAGCTAGATCCAGCTGAGGGATAGGGAAGATGTTCAGGGATCAGGCAAATTCAAACTGAACATGGTCTAAATCAAAAGGGAGATGAGAAGCCCCTTGACTTCCTTATTGATCCACACTTGGCTGAAACAACTCATCCCTCCTTGGCAGAAGCAAGGCCATGCCAGATGATGCACAGGATATCCCTAAATCCCTGACACAATGTTTTGGCTTTTTGCAAATTTAGGCTCCCACAGGAGGGTGATGTGAGAGAGCTTGTCAGACCAAGGAAACAGCTTCAGCCTGCAGCTGTGCCAGAGCATTCCTCCTGCTCCAACACTTGGCTAGATGCAGATGTCAATGCCTTAATCCTGGTCATCAGCCCACACTCACAGCTCAGGCACACTCCTGCCTGTCAGCTTCTTGCTTTTCTTAGCAAGAGGGAGGTGGCTGCACAGCCAGGCTTTCGTTCTCCTGCACAGGGGTGGGGGGAGGACTTCTACTGCAGTACAACAGCAAATACAGAACCTTGACATGATTGCAAACTCCCCATCCTCTACCGACACCCCTGCCCTACAGAGTTCTTACACAGTTTCCCAAAAATCTTAACCACAGAAATACCGTCTTCACATTAAATCTAAGTGACAGCAGTCACTTCCAAGTCCCCCAGGCCCTGCACAAGCTGGATCTGAAAGAGTGCCTGAAATATTAAACAATTTGCTCTGCTCCCCCTAGGCAGGGAGGGACAATAGTTAGCCTGGGAGGGGTCCATGGACCCCTGCAGTGTGATCCACAGCCCACATCTTTGCAGACCTGTTATCCCACTATGGGTACCTGCCCCAGTAGTGCAGTTTGGCTTTCCTAGCACAGGAAGGCACACAGAGCACTCCAGGCTCTGCAGGGCCAGCACAGCAAGTCACAACAAGGGAAAAAATAAAAGCTAGGCAGAGACAGAAGTTTCTTGTGTCCCCATCAACAGCACTGGAGTTCACAAAGCTGGTCATGCATAGGTGCCCAAGTCTGACATGCTTCTGCAAATACCAGTCTCATCCAACTAAAACCCTGCTGAAAGGTCCTTGTTGTCAGCAGTGCAAAGTTATCTTCAAACAGGAACAGCTGAACATCAGACAGAAGTACCACCTAGGCAAATCAAAGCAGAGCTCTGGCACAATCAAAGGCACCTGTGATTCTCTTCATTAAAAGTCATCTTGCCTTTCAGCAGCTGTCCCAAGATACCAACAGAATTAAAACTACATCTCTTCCCACTATTCACAAGGAGAATATCCATGTCATTTACAAATATGGCTTAGAAAAGGGTTTAAAGCAAGATTGTTCCTTTTTGGAGTTCTGGGTGTATTATATGGGCACATGTCAGTGGGAAAGCAAGACACAGGGACAAAAAGGCCAGGAACCTGATCAGATACTGATAATACATTGCTCATAATATGAAAGATCCCCATTCAAATTCCTACCATGAGGGAATTCCTACCCTGGTTTCTAGGATGCTGAGAACTGCCAGCAGGTCTCTCTTTCATCTCAGTACCAACAAACTCAAAGGTCAACTTTTGCAGAATTGGAAGAACATTTGTTTCCTACATTTTCCTTAGCCTCTTGCTCCCTTATTCCCAAGTCCAGCTCACAGCTGAATAGCCATGAGATAGTGGCAGCTTTTGGTCATATGGCTTGCCCGCATGCATTGGCATAAATCAACAGGCCACTCCACAGATCATTTCCATTAATTTATTTTGATTCATTTGATACCCATTTGGAAACACTGAATATGATGCAAAATGGACACAAACATACACACATCAGCCTCTTCAAAAAAGCTCACAAATGTTTCACAAAGTTTCCTCCTAAAGCTCAGGTTTAAAAAAAAAAATACTTTCCACTTTCTTCCATCACTCTTCACATTATCATTAGAGGAATTCCATAAAGACAAGATCTTGGGAGACAGAATTCCCACATTTCAGAAAGAACCTCACCTGCCCGCAGACAGATTTTTGCTGCACAAACACCCTGGTAGTGGCAAAAAAAAAAAAAAATCCTAGGTAACTGTAAAATTTTTCACTGAAAGGAATACAGGAAAACACATTCATAATCACACACGCTTCCTGCCCTAATGAGGCAATATACATTCATATAGGAGGAAAAAACCAAGCACATTATTAAGACATTAGGCAGTGAGGCAGTATCCATTTTATCTTCAGAAGAAATTTTACAGCAAATGGTTTCATTAAGACACTTGAAAGCAACCTACTTTGAAGGGAAAAAAAAAGCACCATCATAGCATGAAGGCTGAAATGTGATTAGGAGTCACAAGCAGCACCAGCTCAGGCTCACCAGTGACTTTTGTCATTTGAGGACAAGTTAAATGGAGAAACAGTCAATGTGAGGACCTGTGACTCGCCTACAAAAAAAGCACAATGCAGGAAGACAGTTAAAGAATGCCAAGCCACCACTTACAGGGTGTATTTAATGGTGCACTGTTCCTACTACAGACACCAAACAGTGGGGTGATGGCATTTGGACACAGAGGGTGTAACACTACAACATCAACACCAGAATAACACCAGAACCCTGGCCCCCTAAGAGCTGCCTGCAGAAGTCCACACTATTTGTGAAACAACAAACACCTCTTAAAAGGTCATGGGTAAAGCAAGATAAACTAACTTCCAAAGTCTGGGTGGAAAAACATCAAGACTGGCTATTACCAAAATCCTTCCCTGCTCCTGATCAGCTTTAAGACCTCTCTTCACACACAAGGAAAACTTTCAAGAGCCAGCAGCGTACTGTTTTCTGCACTGCCAGGCATACAGCTTTACAGATGAGACATCGGTCCTTGCCTGAAGGTCACACACAACCCACAAGTCCCCGTCACAAGCAGATTGCTCCCACTGCTACAACTCCCAAGCAGCATGGATCTAGGCAGCTACTAACACAAGGAGCCCAAAGACTGACTCTGTATGCTTAGATTTTAACATTTTTCTACTAGCATGGTCAGTACCAAACTCAGCAGGAAATTGCTCAGAAAATAAACTGTTCCTGAACACACAAGATCACAACAGTTTGCCCTTGCAATAACTGCAAAGGGAGCATTACCCTCCAAAGGTTTCCTGCTAATTCTCAGGGATGTTAAAAGGAGAGTTCCTAAGTATGCATCTGAAAGGATTGAAACTCTTCCGCCCATTTAGATGCCTTTTAAATATCCTATTACTTTATGCTTCTCATCTCCCAATGCATTCACAACGCAAATCCTATCAGGAAGAAGAGGTAAACCAATGCCATGCCGTTAAAGAAACAGTCACCATTACTATACAGATCACAGCCACCTGAACTTCCTGTTCACTGAGGAACCAGCATTGCATTTTCCTCCTAGAAAAAAACCCCATCCTTGCAACTCTTTAGTGCCTTGAATGGTTTCAGTTCCCCCTGGACCCAGTGCAAAAAATGAAATTTACTTTAGCACTTCACCCCCCACTCTACTGGAGCATGTTTGACCAAGGCACAGAATGGTTACATTAGTCTCAGGTCCTTTGTCCCTAATCTGCACTCCAAATTCCACGCTGCCTGGGAGAACAGCCCAGAGAGAGTCTCAGTGTAAAAAATTCAGATTAAACCTCCCAGTCACTAAGAGCTCACCAAGAGACAAGGCTACAGTGACGGACAGGCTGCAAAGATGCAACCAATCTCTGCCTTGTGGGAGCAAGTGAGCACCACAGGGTCAGCACTGCCAGGGAAGTGCTCTGCTATCTGCTCTGCTTTCTCCAGCCAGGAGGAGAGCAGGACTCTGAGAAATCACTTATCTCAAACATGCAAAAGCTCCCAGAGCTCGTTCAGCCCATGGGTACATGATTGATTCCTGGGCATGCAGTACATAGGGATGGATAAATTGGCTGTCTCCACTGCTGGGGTTCATTTAGCCCAGGAGATCCTTCTGCCTTAATCTTCCTCAGTGCCAGCAGGATAAGATCTAAGAAGATCCTGTACCCACAGCACTCTTATCTCCAGGGTTGCCAAGCTCAACATCATCTCAGCAGGCATCACAAAATATATATTGGAAATATTTACATACAACTCAAGCGGAAGCAACTTTGTCTCAATTTGAACTACTAGGATCAGGCTTCAAGCTCCAAACAGGTCATAAAGGAACACTTTGCACAGTCCAGCTGGGTACCTTTTCATTCACATTGGGGTCAATAAAGTGGTGAGAACCTCCTATCGTGCTTGTTTAGAGGTAGGAAGCAGAAGAGTTATCCATTTACCTCCTTATAAAGAACTGCTCACTGAATGAAAAGGGCCAAGAGGAAATAAGGGAAATACAGTAACTGTACAGCCACATTCCAAATGTAGCTACTCCTCAATCATCTGCTGGCTATAAAAAGTGCCACTTGAGTAAACCAAAAAGTGCAAAGAGGGACAGAGTCTTTACCTTAAACTGGGACATGTCATGAGGAGCACTCTCAAAAAATATGGCAGAGATCCCAAGGGACAGCCCCTGCTTTCTTTTGGCACCATGCACCATCCATCCATTTGTCAAAGTTACTGCATGACAGCACAGCAAATGTGCATCACTTGCCCGACATCCCCTAGCTGCCTGTCATACCCATGCACTCAGGAGCAGGCATGACCCTGCATGCTGTACATGTCTGAAAGCACCACAGCTAGGACAAAGCTCTTATCTCTGCTTTTGCACCTTGGGCCCAACCTGTAATTCTTGTGCCATGGTCCCCTGCTATTTCAGCCAGACCTTTCCTATTACTGCAGGGCCAACAGCATACATAAAGGGTTTAAAATAAAAACAAAAAATCCCACCCACAAAATCCAGAAACCACTGCCACCAAAACCTTGTTATTTTGGCTGAAGCTCAAGTCCAGACCATAGTGCAGGTGCAAGCTGATGAGAAAAAAATGGCACTCTTGCAGAGCACATTTTAACAGGTTCATTCACCTGCCAGTACAGGTCATCTATCCTAAAAGCAAACACCTCCAACACATCCTCTACCTCTCCCTACGTACCTCAGGGTTGATCTGTTCCTTGGCATCTTGGCTTGAGAAAACAGATTTACAGTCAGGCAGCTCCACAGCAACCAGGTTGAGAGGAGACAAGATCACTATGTTAACAGCAATACAACCAAGATGCTACCTACCAAATATGCTGCTAGCAGAATTGCCTACTCTCCAACAGGCAGAGGATGAAAGTAATTTCCATAAAGCTACAGTAATACCAGACAGACAGCACTCTTGGTTTGCCCTCAGAGTTCATGGTTACATGTTGCTTCAAAACTCCTTACTTGGTGTATTTACCTGCTGTCACATGTCACAACCCATAATCAGAGCAGAAACACTTTGAGGGAGAAGAGCAAAGCCTTCAAACCAATACAGACCCAGCTTTCAGAAAGAACGCTGGGATCTCTTTTCACTCATTTAGACAGACAGGGACAGAATAACAACTTTAGGGGTCAAGAGGTGAAGGGATCTTATAAAGTCCTACAGGAATGTAGCTCACAAAGGCACTTAATAGAAGCATGTACACAGCTGGATGTAATCAGAGATAGTAAAAATAAATAAATAAATGCACTAGAGAGGAGAGTGCCGCCCAGTGACTGCCTAGACAGTCTCTTTTAGCCAAAGAGCCTGGTTTCTACAGGGGTCCATCTGTTATCCGTATGCAAGGTTCACTCTTCTGATTTCTCCAAAACTCCACATGCAGGTACAAACCAAGGGATTCCTTAACCTTTGCAGGAACCAGTGTACTCTCTGAAGCCCAGCAGCAGGTTCCTCCTGATGTCAGTATTCACATCTAAGGGAAACTCAAGTTTTCAAAACCTTGTGCTCTTCGTGCTATTTCCCATGGTGGAAAAAGGCAGCAGGCTCCTCCTCTCTCCATCTGCACATATGGCTTACTGCTTTCTGCATCCTATTGCTGGCTGACAGCACGTGAAGAACCATTCCACCTGGGAAAACATCTGGTGTTGTCAGTGAGGGGATAGCCCACACACTGACCACGAGGAAAGGTTGTGCGAGGAAGGAGTCCTGGTGGGAGGGGCTGCTCCCCTGCTAAACAAAGTCAGTGAGCCACGACACAACGCCACCTGCAGAAAGAGGGCTGTCACACGATGTCCTCAGCAGAGCGCTGTGGAGGAGAGGATCCCAGGCTCAGGAAGTGGCCCCAGTTGCACAGGAGTCCCCTGTTATACTGGCCAGTGTCTATCACTAACCCGCCCAGCAGTCTGCGCCCAGTGTTGTCCCGCAGAGCCAGCCGAGCTTCCCTCTCAGTCACGTTGTAGCTGATGTTCAACAGCTGGATGAGGAGGATGTATCCCATGCCAGCTGTTACAATGGAACAGTACCATACACAGGTGAACGACAGAGCAGAGCTGGCAGCAGGGAAAAAGATGGGAAGGAAGCCATTTAGTACTGAAGCAGCTGCTTTAAAGTGACTTTCCCTGGTAATCACTGTCCTTTCAAATCCCTGTCTACATCTGCCACAGTGATCTCACTTTGCTGCTTTCATCAGATAATCCTTAAAGGCGTTCTCAAAATTAAAGCTTCAGGGCTTACTTAATGAGAGCTTTTACTGCTACCAGAGCTACTCTTGTACATTGCTGTCACACAACCTAGCTCTTTTACTCTTCCTGTTGTAATGCTGCTCGGGCTTTAAGGACCCCAGGATGTTCTCACTCTACAGGTCATGAGATGGAGCAGAGGAAGGAAGTGTCACTTGTGTACTAGCAGTACTCTGCCCATCTGTGGTAGTGCTGGTCTCTGAACTCGTGTCCAACAGCTCCCATCACCTTCCCTGCCACACAGGGCATGTTCTAGGCAGGTAACTTGGAGGACAGCCACTAGATAAATAGTGAGGACTGAGAGGGAGAGAGAGCATGTGGATTCCAGGCTGTCAGACCATTACCTGCATTAGGGGGCATACATATTTAAAAGTACATCTATACATAACACAATAAATACTTCAAATCCTAGCTCCTTCAACTTTTTCCAAATAAACAGTGAGCTCTCTCCAAGTCTCAGGCTACTCACCTTACTAAAAGCAGAGACATGTCTTTGCTTTCCAGAATTTTCTAGGGAGCACTTTGTGTTCAGGTCTGACAGTCAGCAGAACGAGGAACAGGAGCTAAGCTGCCTGAGCAAGCCTGCCCCCAACCCCAGCTCTCCCCCAGACAGACATCTCACCTGTAATCAGAATAGGCCCCGGGGCAATAGAGCAATGCCACAAATAGAGATTGGCCCCTACAGATGGTGTGCAGGGTCAAGGTAATCCCATACACAGAGGTGAGCATGAAGAAGGAGAGTGCAAGGATGAAAGCTTGATGGTTCTGCTCCCCGACGCAGCTGTTAATCCTCCAAAAGGAAAGAAGAGATTACTTTGCTTAAAAAAATAAACCGTCTTCTATTTCTTCTCCCTCCCCCAGCTGTTAGAGAACCTGATTTCCAAGGTGCTTCCAGTCAACATGGGCTAAGAACTTTGAAAAATGTTCAAAGAAGCTTTATAACTTTATATAGAAAAGTTACAAACACAAGACAATAGACCTGTAGGGTAACAGCAGCAGACTGTTTGCCTCAAATTTTTAGCAAGGGTAATATTCTTTGCTAAGACACATTATAACCTACTGCCCCTTGGTTCCAGCAGTACATGCACACCCAAAAGGCAGCTTTGGGCTCCCTTGCCCCCGGAGAGCACTAATGCAACTTAACTGCATGATTGCTGGTGCTCCACAGACCAAGTCTAAAGAGAGAAAAACAAATCCAAGAAAACCCCCACCAAAAACAACCCCAAACTGATGAAAAACAGAAGTAAAGGCAATTCTGAAGTATGCTGTAGAAGCTTTCAGCTATCAGGTCAACCCACTTAGAATAAACAGTTATTCTAACTGTTCTTTCAAAGGCTAAATACGAAGCTTTCTGTATTTAAAGAGTATCGTAAGGTCTTACGGCTGCAACAAAAGCAACTCTAATTGCCAGAGACAGTAAAAAAAGAAGCTTACTTTAAAAAGGAGGGAACTCAGAGAAAACACAGGGACCCTCAGCAGTGCAAAACCTACCAGACACAGTGATGGTCCAGTCTCCTCACACACCTGCCACAAAGCCGGCAGTGCCCTGCTCGGGCTGGCCTGACCAGCTGGCATTTAGTGCACCAGTCCTTTTTCACACCTTCTGGCTGCTCAGCTGACATCCTGCAATAACCTTTAGCCTCCCCATTCACAGCACGACTGCTGCCAGCACCTGAGATGCCATAAAGCCCGCTGGAGCTCCCTCTAACACTCTTGTTGGGCAAACCTTGGTGCGATGGCTTCTCATTGCCTGCTGGGATGGGAAGGTATCCAGGGTCCTTCTTGGCTCGAGACAGGGCTGCAAGCATAAGAATTAACCCGCATGTGAGAGCGACCACTTGGGAATACTCCACGTGGCCCCGGGGAACCACCTCCCGGAGAAACACATAGTACATATATCCCAAGGAGAAGAGCCCCAGGCTCAAGAAGAAGAGAGTCCGTTCCTTCCTCCGGTGGGTGAGGTAGTAATACCACAGCACCACGACGGGCAGGGACGTCAGGATGATGAGCCCCAGCAGGAAGTGCAGGGAGGCAACGTGGAGGAAGACGGGCAGCAAGACGAGCGGCGGCACGAGGCTGATGTTGATCTTCACAGCCCCCGAGAACCAGGGGACCCGCAGCCGGTCCGCGATGGTGTCGGCGATCCTCTCCAGCGCTCCCGGGGGCAGGGATTTGCACGTCAGCCACCTGCGAGCGGGGGGAGCACAGCGCCGGCTGGCACTGGGGCAGCGGCGCTCCCGCCCCCTGGCCCCTGCCCCGTCCCGCTCCCGCCGCCTCCCCTTTCCCTCTCTCCCGACAAGTTTGCCGGGAAGCGGGGCGCGGCTCCCCCGCCCTCAGGGCGGCAACCCTGCGGGGACGCCGCCGCCGCCGGGAGAGCGTCCCGCAGCCGGGCGGCCCCCGGGGGGTCGCGGAGCCGGTACCTGTCGCAGCCGTCGTCCAGCTCCTCGCAGTCGCAGCAACACGCCGCCAGGTGGTTGCGCCGGCCGCGCCGGTCCACGTACTCGCAGCAGCAGAGCGGCTCCTCCATNCGAGGTGTGCGGGGGGCGGGGCCCCCGCCCGGACCGTCCACCTGACGGCGGCGCGCGCCAATGGGCGCGCGGGGGGCGGCGCCGCCGTCACGCGGGGGCACCTGCCTTAAAGCGGCAGCGCAACAGGTGGCGGCCCGGGCCCCCCGCACGGCTCTAACCCGACCCTGCACCCCACACCCTGCGTCTGCACCGGTGCCCGACGGGCTGAGCACCGCCCCGCCTCGAGGGACGCGGGCTCCTGGCCTTTTCTTGGACTTTCCTTCTGTATTCATCTCCTTTCCCTCAACCTGCTTAGAAAACGCTTGAAGCACAGGAAAAGGTGTTTCATCATTAGTGGGCACACCATGCTGAAGCACAGCCCTCGATGGAGGGAAAACACCGAGGGCTGAAATTTCTCTGAGAAAGCTGGAAACATATGGCAAAAGGCAGCCTGCCAAAGCTTGCAGTATGCAAGAGATATCAAACCCTTTCCTGTTAATTAATCTTAGGCATATTCTTCCTTAAGATGGTGACTTGTTTCACAAGGTTCCCAAGGCTAAAAAAAGCCTATGAAGATCCCGTGGCTGTGAATCCACTACATTCTTTTTTCTCCAAAACTCTCTTCACTGTTGGTCATTTTCTACGTTGACACAAAAAGCTGCAATTTCATAAGAGATAAGCCCAGTTCTCTGCTGAGGGTGTTTTTCCCCCTCTGAAATGTTCAGATCCGTTCACCAGCAGAACAACTGCCCTCGCTCACTCACCATGGAATGGATCCAAGAGCTCTGCACTGTTTGGAATTGAGACTCCCCAGGGTAGAAGGCTGGCAGGAGAGACAAGACTGCCAAGCTATGGCAATGCAGAAACCGACTTATTCTTCCACAAACCTTTATTCTGTGCAGCTTTTGAGCTAAACAGTAAAGAGTCCAGAGGAGACAGTTACAATCACTACCCCACAAGTCCTCACACACACATTTTTTCTTCCAATGTCTTGAATTAAAAGCTGATGTGGCTATTAACTCTCAGTCTTGCTGCTCTGTGTCCTGTTCAAGTGGTCAAAGCTTCTTTGGAGCATGGAGAGGGAAATCTTCAGCTGTGAAGACACAATCATTCCCCCCACCAATTACTTAAGTCAGTCTCCTGCATGGGTGAGTGACATCAGGAAAATAAAGTCTCCCTCCTCTTTTTCTTTTAAAGATTTCATGTGATTTCCTCCTCCCTGTTTCCATAAACAGTTGGCTTACTGTGCTCTCCTAACAGCTACACTCTGTAGAGTTTATAAATACTAACAGCCCAGGATGATAACGTCTTAACACCTCACCAGACAACAGCACAGAAGATAAACAACCCCACTCATTTTTAGTCACAGATAATGTTCAGTGCAAATACTTCAAGGAACATGGCAGCACAACATGAATTTTCTTTTAGTACCTGGCCCTCCTAGTGCATTTTGGTGCATAAAACATGTTTAGATTATTGACAACCCTCAGAAAACACAAGGTAGCATGCACTAAGATGTGTCAGGACTTCCAGACTAAAAGTGTTATTCTAGATAAAAAGGTGGCTAAATTCTCACTTTTCTTTTTTTACACTGCATGTTCTAAAAGCACTTAACACTTCAGAATTAGGAATTGTAGATAGTAAGCAGAGAAAATAAAAAGGGCATAGAAACCAGAAATCTCTAAAGTGAAACTTCCAGCACTCAGGCTTTTTCAAGTTGCAATCAAAGTTGTTAATTAATAGATTAATAGCAGTTGTGCATGCAGAAACGACTCTAAACAAGGAGTATAAAAAATGCTTTATTTTTCTAACCTCCTTTAGTGCATGGAAGAACAAAGAGCAAACGATGGAGAAAGGTACATGTGAACTCCCCCTTCAGCTTCCCTAAACTAATAATTTATTCCATTGCACTTTAAGATTTAATAAACGAAGTTAAAACCAGAACATTCCTGAGTAGTAAGTAAAAACTAAAGCATGAATTTACTGTTCTTCAGTTACTGAGTTGAAATTTTAGCCTAGGGATTGTAAGGATGTAACAGCCATGGGCTTTAGTATCAGAGAGAGACACGACACCATTCAACTTTTTTTGTGTGTGTGTCTGTAGCATACAAGAGCCTGAAATTTTAAGTTATTGTGAAAGAGGATTATCTTCTGTGGAGCCTTCAGAAACACATGGTCTGCAGAAATTATATTTCACTGGAGATTAGGTAGCCCCTTGATACCAATGCTACATGAAGCTCTTGCCAATATGTAGAAGAGTAGTGGGGAGCAAATGCCAGGATAAACCTGAATGAAGAAACCCCATAATAAGATGGGAAAACACTTCACAAATCTTAATATGAGTGTTCTTAGAAAAGGAAATCTGTTTTGAAATACTCCAGTCTTTGCTTTGTCATGATTCAGAACTGCATTAACACATCTCTTAAGCACTTGACAAGTGCTTAAGAAAACAAGTTTAAGAAAATTAACATGGGTACTTACATCTTAGTCAAATAAAATAAANTATATCATCTAAATAAAAAAAAAAAAAACAACCCCAAAAAAAAAAAAAAAAAAAAAAAAGGATAAACAAAACACCCCAAACAAAGAAACAAACCCCAAACAAAACCAACCAACAAAATCCCCCAACCCTCCAAGAAATAAATTCAAAATCAAAGCAACCAAACCTATCAGAAACATAAATGCTGCCCATTAAGTAAACTCAAGCCTAGGGCAAAACAGATCAAGAAAACTTTATCTAGCACGAGACCACATCAAACAAAAGCTATGATAACGCAAGGGAGAAGCCTTGAGTTGTTGAGAAACAAGAACATCACCAGGAAGGCTTTTCAGACCTACCTGCTCAAGCATTTCAATTGAGTCTCTTAAAACTCCCTTCACATGTTTAACCTGCTCCTTATCATATTGAGGTATCTCCTCTTTTGATACAATTTCTGGGGATATGCTGAAAAAGATTGAGATTACATCAGAAACATGAAACAAGAACCTCAATGGCTTTTTAAAAGCAACTGTTCTCTGCCATTGCTAAAAGCATCCTCTTACAAAAGCCACATAAAAAGCTGCCTGAAGTTGAATTCCAGTCCCTGTTTTCTTGAAGCTAGTACCTCAGATATTTGCAGGCAACAGCCACCAAGAAAAAACTGTGCTCACGTTACATTTATGACGTAAGGTCCACACTTCAGGGAGCAAGATCTTTCTTATGAAGAAAGTTGCTCTAATCAGTTCTGAGATGGTCACTATGGGAGGTCCCCACACTCCTTCCAGACTCAACATCAGCAGGATATGGTTTTTAACTTTTTTGTTGATACCATATTCAAGAGGCAGCAACAGCTTTCTGTGTCTGAATACAAAAGGCACCTAACATGGAAGTTTGTGAAGGAGAGATTTAGTAGGAGACTTACAGAGAGAAGCTAAAAAGCTAAATGAATCTTTAACATTCCATTTGAGAACACGCTGGTTCACACAGGATGAACACTTCAGTTCTGTGATCAGCACTATGATATTCACAGAAGATGAGTCACAGCAGGCTGATAAATGCAAACTAAGGTTAACATTTCTCCCAAAACAGCTTGTCAAAGGAGAAATTTATTACTGCAAGATGCAGTCAGACATGTCACTGGATTTCAGCATAGACCACAGAAGTACAGCAAGCCCCAGCCACTTCTGAAAACTTGCCACTGAATTTCATTGTTTATAATTTATTTCTTTAGATCAGATTCACACATAAGCTAAAGAAGAAAGCAAGCAAAGATTGTGAATTCAACTTACTTCAGAGAGCTTTCTTCCTGAAGCTGGACATGATAAAGGGACTGAGCTGCATGCTCTATCTTTGATAGTTTGAGGAACAGTGTTATATTCAGCAAGACCAAGAGCAGCAAACTGTAGGGACAAGAACAAAAATCAAGTTTTGTAACAATTTCAGTTGCAATGCTACAAACACAAGACCATGGCTAAAGACAGCTAAAGAAACAGAATCCTGGGAGAAAAAGGTGTGGGGCAGCACTATACCAAAAATTAGTATCTATCTGAACAATTCTTAGCAGTTACCATTAAGCTACGTAATAGCAAACAGAAATAACAACAGTATATCTTTTTGGAACTTTTAAAATTAGGAATTAGTAGATTCTAGACTTTATTTTTTTAATAGGATCAGACCTAAGAAAACCTGCAAGGTAGACTTGTTTGACAAATCAGCATTTTCAGCTTGCATGTCATTTCCAAGTCAATCCATTCCCCTTTTATACCTACATGCTCCACTCAAATTACTTTATCATGCTACATGCAATCTTAACATACAAATGAGGAACAAATACAGATAAAAACCAAGATGAGCTTGAGTCAAGCAACATTTTAATGCAAATGAGTACTTACAAGACACTCATTACTACAATGATGGCAGTGGTCCTACTTACTGCATCTCTTTTCCTTCCTGTAGGGCATGGAAGAGAAGGAGGTTAAAAAATACTAAAGAACGTTTCTAAAGGATGACTGCAGATAGATATGTATCAGTGCCCAGCACTTCACACAGAATAGCTCAACAACTTCTGATGGAAAAAAAGAAAAATCAGGTCATGTAGGTGCACAGGATCACCTCCACCATTCACGAGCGCATTTTTGCAGTCATCTCTGAGAAGCTGGCTGAACAGTCAGGCTCTTCCACCAGAATTCCCCCTACCACTGTGCTGGGGAGAACACAGTGCTGGGGCGTGGTCACATTAATCCTGAATAGCCTGAGAAGGTTGCAGTCCATCCATTACTAACATGCATATGTGCTGCTGGTCACACACAGCAGAGACAGGCTGCAAAGTGGCTCTCTCCTGCTTTTTACAACTCCTTCTCACATTCATCTTTCTCACAACCAGTGTCAGTCACATTTTCCTGTAACTTGTCCCATCCTTACTGGCTTGGTTTATCTGCTGTCCTGAAAACAGCCTTTTGAGAGACCATCTGCTATTCATCAGGCAACAAGGATCCAACACTGAGGGACAGTGCGTGTTCTCTCCAAACTGAGCATCTATCACTGTGAGCACACTGATCTTTAAATATAATTAATTTTGCACATCCTGCCCTGGACAAGAGACATACATAAAAGCTGTAGTGTACACTGAGAGATGCTCATCTGAAGAGGTGGAGCAACAGTAGCAAAATTAAGTAATTAGGAAACAATTTCACATGGGTAAAGAGTCCTTTACACATGCTGCTGATCCAAATATTGTCTCAGTGCTATCTATATCCCACTTTAGGGAAGTGTTGTCTCCTTCTTTAGAGAAGTGTACTTGGTCCTACCTCACTGTTTACAATTCAACTTCTGTCATTGAATCCACCATTCCCTGGTGCAAACTAGTGCACAGATGTTCCTCATCTCTCTAGGTGAAGCTAATATTGTACATGCTGGTGGCCAAGTCTGTCGTGCCTAAGGGCAGTAGAACTGCAAGAAATGCTTCAGTGACCCAGAAATTACAGAAGCATATGGGAAACAGACTTCTTAACATTAAAAATAAATTATCAAAGCTGAGATGACAGAGCCAAGAGGCAAGTGGCAAAGTTTAATCAACCCATGACCTGTGTGCACAGTTATTTGGAAAAAAAAACAATTTTTCAGAAATTTTACAAGAATCAGGTTGGTTTTTTTCTGATCCAATCTCATTTCAATCCTTTGCAGATACAGAGTAGTATTTAAGATTTTGGTTGATTTTTGTTTGTTTTAAAACTGAAGGTGATATTAGGCTTAACTTCATGAGATACTCATGATAGAAGTGATCACACATGCTCCAAATCTACTTTATGCAAGCTTGAAGAAGCTTGAACTTGTTAAAGCATTTGCTATCACAGACAAGAGTAATATATACACAACTGCTACTCTTGCACTATTTTAAGAGTTATGCTTTCTTGAACATATCTTTTGGAAAACATTTGATATAAAAAATTCCTACCTATTAAGCTGCCCTGAGACTCTACTCCCATGTCACCAGAGGAATGTTGGGAAGAGCGTTTGGGAAGTGATTCTGCCAAACCCCGGTGTAAAGTGCGCCGCCTTCGTCTCAGAGCAAGTAATTTCCCAGAGTCTTCTATGGATTGATTAATTGCATATTCCTCCATTAGGAGATCTGATTCTACAGTGGGAAAAAAATAAGGTTACTGAACTGCCAAAAAGAAAGCTGGAAAGCTGAAAACAAATTATGAGTTATGCAAAGTGGCAGTGAGAGGAACCAGCACACCTTCCAGTACATGAACTTAAAGCAGGTAATTGGCAAATTACACCCTGACCTCCACTCCTGTTCTATTTGCTAGAGGGCACACTTGGAATGCTCTGCAGAGGTGGTGCACACTCAGTCCAGGCAGGATTGTTCAATGCTATGCCAGACAGCAATTGGATGAGCACTGCAAGACACTGTTAGACTGTGAGCCTGCAGCAGTGGCTAGCCAGGCTGTGAATAAACATTCATGGAGCCCGCCAAGTGCCACTGCTTCTATTCTCATATGCACTATCAAGGAAATTCTTCGAGATAAGTGCATGCAGTTGAGAATAACAGCTTTCCTACTGCTCCTCATGCTTCCTTCTGAAAGCAATTATGGCCAGGTATACAAGAGCCCCTTGTTAGCCACAAGGCTTCTTTCATACCCTGGAACTGGCAGATACATTGATGACAGAAGTTCTGTCTTCGAGATTGCTTAGGTGATGGCCTTTTTTCCAAGCCATTCTTTGAGGAGCCAGGTTTGACAGACACAAAAACACACATAGCAAAGGTAGCGTCCTTACTCCAGCACAAAGAAGAAAATGCCTCACCAAGTTGTTTGAAGTTTTCCTGTATTCCTCCCCAGGTATTCTTCTCTATTACAGACTTGACAAGGCCCCAAGGCTGTTTTTTGTACTTCACTTCTGCAGAAACCCTAGCAAACAGAATGCAATAATGGAAGAGTGCTCTTCTAGGCAGCACAGTGATAGTATAAATCTCTTATCAGAAGCAGGCCTCTAGCTTATGTCTAAAATCTGAAATATCAACTGGAAATGCCATCACTCTCCAGCTGGGCAGAACTTTCATTGAAAAAATGCAAGAGAGACAGTAGCAAAGACAACATCTCTAGCTAAAGCATCAAAATCTAAATGTCCAAATTATGGGAAATATTTTGGAATGTTTTCCTTCAGACTCAGACTACCAGATGATTTCTACCCTCTGAAGCATTCTCATTTTAACACACATTTAAAATAGGATTCAGGCTTCCGGACAATAAAGTCATGATTTTTACTTTGTATGAGTACACATGATATATTACATGGGCACTACAATAGCAGAAGGTGAAATTCTTTATCACAACTCATACATCAAGTGCTCACATCCTGCCCTGAGTAGACAGAAATTATAATCTGTCTTTCTGCAAGCATGACACAGGGAAAAATGACACTCCTACCATGAATTCCTCAGGTCAAGCTAATCATACTGCTTCCAGAATAAAAATGGATTGGACTAGAATCCTTCAGAGGGATGCTTCTAATAACTGAGTGAATCCCAAAGCTACTTATAAAGGACAAGTCCTTGATTTCAGCCAAGAACACTGACCATCCTAGAATACACTCTTTTCAACTTTTTAAGTAATCTTCCAAATCAATGTAAGCCCACAATGTATAGTATAACAAAATAACTCCTTTCAAATAGAGTTTCTGAGCCATTTTAAGCACAGTTTAGTATGGCCAGCTGTAACATCACCATGTGCCTTCAGTCCTATACATGTATGCTCTGTGCACCATGTATACCTAGGTTTTTGCTCTTATCCTAGGGCTGTCATATGTCTCAGATAAAACAAGTCTAGGTCTCAAAGAAGAAGAGTGATTCACTCAAAAAAAAAAAATCTAAGGCAGTCTTTCAAGGACCTTACTCCCCTTCTCCTCCCAGTAGAGAGGGAGTTTTCAGTAGTTTTAGAGCCTCAGATTAGCCGAAATAGAATCCAGGCTTGCTAACCTTTCCTGGGTACTGATTAAGTTTGAGATAAAAGCTCTTACTAAAGACAGCAGCACTTCCAATGTTTTCAACAAATGGGAGAGGAAATTCCATATCTAGACTGAGTTCTCTTGAGTGCCCTCCTTGCAAAATTAAGCACATTTTATCTTCCCTGCACATTCCTGTGAAACCATTCTCCTTTGCAGACCCTTAGCAAGGATGTCTGGGAAACCTTCTAATAACATCTCAATTTTTTCCAATTTCTCCCACTCACACAGCTGCATGCAAAAACACAAGGCTAGTCAGGATCCAGCTCAGTCTTGGAGATGAGTTCTGTACCTCAGTACCACATCTCAGTTAATTTCTCACTGCATTAATGAGATCCAAGCACAGCATACATGTGGCAAGAAATAAACTAAACTTATTTTTCAGAAGAGACCCCAACATTCTCTGTGCTGCTGGCAGATCTTTAACCTAATCATCAACTCAGAACATCCCTCCCTTGGCTTCTGCCCTCCCCCCGTGCAGCAGCCAGCTCACCGTAGCCGGCACTTGTGACTGGATGTGCGGCTGATGTAGTATCTGTTCACAGTGTAGAAATAATCATGGTAGGGGACATCGTGGGTCAGGACCTCAGCATCCACCTGGTAAGACTGACCTTTCTGGCTCTGCTTATGCAGGATCTATCATAAAAGAAAATAAAATTAAGAAGGTATATTCATGGTACACAAATTTCCCCCGCCCCCTTTCAGCTTAAGTTCCTTAGGCTGGATCACCCAACTCCAAGTGAACTCAAGAAGAGAGAAAGCCTGAAGAACCACTGTAAAAACCAGTTAAGAGAATATCAATTATAGGTGGGGTGGGAAAAGAGATCATGCCTCCTACTAGAGCCAACATTGGCAGCAGCAGGACTTCCCACTGCTGCCTCAAGTACCAGATGCAAGGCTGGCCACTGTGACCACAGCTCTTCTTTGAGACTTTTCCCAAAGCAGAACTACAAAAGGATTGAGATTGGAAGGAACCTCTGGTGCTTGTCTTGTCCAAAATCTCAGGCAGGACTATCCAGAGCTGGTTGCCCAGGACCATGTCTAGGTGGCTTTCCAATATCTCCAAGGAAGAAGGTACCACAACCTCTATGGACAACCTGCTCCACTGCCCAGTCACCCTCACAATGAAAATGTGTTTCCTAATGTTCAGAAGGAATCATCTGTGTTTCAGTTTGTGTCCATCACCTCTGGTCCTGTCACTGGACACCACTGAAATCTGTGGCCTTTGATAGTGAGGGCCTGACTCAGAATTTTCTCCACCCTCCCTTCAGATACTTCTATTAAATCCAGATTGATGCCCCTGAGCCTTTTCTTCTCTGGGTTGAAGATTTCCAGCTCTCAGCCATTTCTCACATGGGATGCTCCAGTCCCTTTATCATCTTAGTGGCCCTTTGTTAGGCTTTTCACCTCTCATACTGGGAAGCCCAGAAGTGGACACTGAACTGTACCTTTTCACCCCCCAGTTCCTAAGAGATGTTTATACTTTTTCCCACAGGTTTTGTGGGGGTTTACAGCCATCTGTAAAGGTAGGAAGCCTCTCATTTAATAAGCATTGGCTCAGTAATGGTGAGAGAGACTGCAAGTCACCCTCAGAGATGCTCTGTTTAAACTGCAGATGCACATTCAGTTCACTGAACTTTCATCCACAGTCAGAACTCTGACAGACATAGAGCTGACCTGTCCCTTGCTTTAAAGGGCACCAGACAGGCACACAAATGCACACAGTACCTGCTTTTCAGTTGCAGTTGTGAACTTCCCACAGAGTGGATTGTTAATTGTTACAGTGTACGTCAAAGTCCTCAACTGATTGCCATTGGAGTCTCTATTCCAAGGGGTTGATACAGCATCTAGATGAGAAGTTATGCAAAATCTCACATAAAAATTACCTGAAGGGCATTATCTCTGCCCTATCACGTCTTATGAGTTTGAGAGCAGGAGTAGGGGGAAAGACAGAAAACTGATTCAAAATAGTTGTGGGGTTTTTCCAGGAAAAAATCATATCCATGTAGTCTGCTAATAAACAAAGGTGAGGCTCTGAATAGCTGAGCCTGAATCTACTGAAAGAGACTTGAGGGTGGAGAAAAGAGTAAGCAATTATATGAAAATATGACATTTCCCATGTGCTTAAAGTGGAATAGATTCACTTAGCATTATCAAAAGCTTTTGCCACTTTGCATTCCAAGCTGACACTGAATAAATGCAAACCTTTTTGACTTAATTTTCTGTTCTTATGGTCTCAGTGAATAAAATTTACTCATCCAGAAAATTAAAGCCTGTGAGTACATATAGGGGGATGCAATGATTTTTGCCTCTGTACCAGCCGTACAAATTTCACTGTTTCTGGGACACAATGTAATCAAAAACATCCCATAGAATGCATCAACTTAATAAACTACTCAAAATTCAGGCATTAAGGTGCAGTTTTGTGGTACACTGAAATGAGGTTTTTACTCCAAAATGAACACACCTAAGGAAACAATAATCTAGCTTTAAATATACTCTCTCACAGTGAAACTTTAAAGCTTAAAAATTCTTTTAAAGCAAGCAGAAACTTAAAATTCAACCTAGCCCTATTTAGCAATTCTCAGAGGTAAAAATTTTCAGGGTAGCTTGTAACAGAGAAGGGAGAAGAGTTTATTACCTACTATACTCCTGGAATTAAGAAACCTCTGCATGAAGTGAGAATTGGTGAAAAGGATTTCAAACATCTTGTCTGCAGTGATGTGGAAAACTCTGTTTATAAAAAGTCTCCCATAGAGATCATTGTCAGAGACAGTCTCCTTCACTGCTAAGAAAGAGAGATCAGGTTAAGAACAGTATTATGAAGAACCTCTATAGCATTCTAAGCTTTATTACAGCTTAAATCCTTCCCAAGCTCACATTTGTTTCTCGCTCTCAGAAACCTAGTAAGGATAGCAGCAAATCATTCGGTAGGTAGGTTGCCTTCAGAAACAAAGTCCAGAGCTGATTTTCAAACACACACCACTATCACCACTACCCTGTGCAAATTGATAAATTAACAGCACAAGGTACCATCCCTTTAATTCTGCCTTCAGTATTCTACTAATCCTGCAAGAAACACTGGGGAAAGACAAAGTTAGCATAAATCTCATTAATATTTGTGTTTATCGTATAAAAGACAAGCAAGAAGGACAGTAAAACCGTAACAGTTTTCTTCTTGTGGCTGGTTTCAGAATTCTGCTTTTAACATCTGTAATATTGGCAATGTCTACAGTCTAAGGGACCAGGCAGACTCCCAAACAGTTCTTCACTCCATACTTATTGAACAGGAACACAAGTGATACCCTGCTCCATTTTGCAGTCCCCAAAAAGGCACGAAGAGGCTCAAATGCCATCATGTATTTCAAAGCCACCGAGCACCCCAGTAGCATTCTGTAGCTGCAGCACTGATCTTTGCTGCTTCTGCTTCTTGGTGGTTGCTGGCATGACTCAGCTTTGTGATTGTCTCAGCCATGCTTGCAAGAGATAAGGGATAGAATTATAATCCTGGGGAGTAAGCACTTTCCTGTGCTAATCCTAACTCAATCTGTTTATGCTTTAGAAACAAGTCAATCCTAAACTGTAATTACCAGCANCCCCCCCCCCAAAAGCACTAAAATGAAACAAGAAGCCCAAAATCAAATCTTGCAGCAGACAGACACAAGTCAGGATGGCCAATCTTTCAACTGATACAAATGAATGCTCAGGGCTAGGAAAGGTAAGTGGCAGCCACAAATGCAAAGGTAGCCTGAATATCATGCTGTAGCTCACAAGCTGCCTGCAGGCTAAGGTTAAAGCACTTAAAACATTACTGGCTTGGTAGCAGTCAGTATTTATAAGGCAAATGCACCAACTGAACAACCACAGCAGTCCCCAACAAAACCCAGTTCTGACTGAGCAGACTTCCTCTCGAGTGCTGCTCATAGCCTGCTAGAATATCTGCCTCCAAAAAAAGCTCTCCTTGATCTCATCAGGCTTCAAAGTAGGACCCCAAAAGTGAAGCGTGAGCACCATATTTTTGTGCTTGCACAAGGGATTGACTTCCTCTCCATGCCATGTTCTGCTTATGCAATTGTAATTCCACACAATTATGAGATGGGACAGAAAGCAAACACACATTTCAAGAGGCCTATTTAACCAGTCAATATGCAGTCAATACGCAGTCAATACATGCAGCATAAAAATTCTGCTGCACTGAAACATTCTGCAGGAAGCCAGAAATTCAGCCTGAGTTTTCAGCTTATGCTCACTGTATTTCCTCTCCCAGCTGAATCTAACCCCAACAAAAAGCAAGGCCAAGTGAACTGTAAGTTTGGCCTCATTTAACAGGACCTCAACATTACAGATGTCTCCTTTCAGAGTGCACTTCCCACATCCTCTTTTGCTAAGAGACAGGAAGCTTCACATACTGATGCTGGCATCCCCTCCACCTACTGTGTATCAGCTAGCATGGCATCAGATACCAGGCAATTCAAACCTAGTTACTGTGGTTGAGTGTTACTCAGCTGGACCTTGACATGCCCAAGGAACATGCTACCACTTAAAAAAAAAAATAAAGACCCAGATATATGATCAAGCCACCAGATAAGCATCAGATCAGCCTTGTCAGCTATTTGTATATGTCTTAGCAAACAGAAGATAACCTCTGCCCCAGTAAGCCTGAGCTAAACATCACGTTCACCTGAAATGCCTGAGGACAGCTACCACTCTTCTGCTGATGCAAGGTAATTTGGTAAGCCAGGGCAACTTGTGATATGCACAAAGCCCATGCTTTATTACCTTAAGGTGCAGATCTTGCTACCAAGCTCTATTACTCTGAGTCTGTGCTCTTTCTAGTGAGTCTGAACAAAGAGCACCCACAGATCTATACAAAACTTACCATAAATTAATTTACCTACACTATCTCTGTATGGTCATGTCTCTAATAAGGAATAGTCAATGAAGTGCCAAGTGCATGAGTATCTATTGAGAAATATGTTTTTTACTTAAAATTCTTCTCAGCTCTTGGAAGAAACAAAGGGTTTTTAAAAACGTTGTTAGCACATACAGCAGTAATTTTCAGAAAATCCAAGTTAAACCTGGGTTTACACATCAGGCCCATCAGCTACTTTAGATGCTAGGATTCAAACAGCTGTTCTTCAGAAAAACTAAACATTTTGGACAATGGGTCTGGAAGGTGCATGCATGTTTAAGTGCTGCTGTGAGTTCCACACCTGTGGAACCAAGTAGCAGGATACACCAAGAGCTTGACAAGCTTCAAGTCACTTCCATCTGACCTCAAAATTTATCTGTAGAAATCCAAAATTCATCTGTAGATGAAGCAGTGAGCACAAACAGTAGCATAACCATGAATAAGTGTATACTTTATACACTTGCAATTTGAACAGAACAGGCATCTTTAACCACGTATCTCTGCTACAAGTGAAGATGCACGTTTGTCTACTGTTTCATTTAACTCACACACGTAAACTTGTATCTGCCTTTACTTTTCACAACAGTAGAGCAACATAAAGCATTTTACCTAAGACTGGCTCAGAATGCTCTTTATCAACAAAATGCTTTGTGCAAATCCAGAGATACCAGTCTAACTCCTTCACTTTCAGTGCTGTTTTAACCCTTCAGCAGCATACAATTATCAACACTAACTCTCTTAACCTGAATACATTTATAGCTGAATTGGAGCTGTCTGCTAAAAGAACATGAGATTATTCTGACTTTAGGTAAGGATCCCATGGGACCCAAAAAACACAGAAGTAAACACATTACCCAGAGTGTCCTGGTTCAGCCTAACAAGAGCAGGTCTATTCCCTCCCCCACTACTGCCTTGCACTTCATAAGGTCATTTTCATCACTGCAAGGCAAGCTGTGAAATAATGTTTGAATATAATACCATTATGCAGCAAGGATGGCAGAGGTTTAAAGACATCTGCAGTGCAAAAAAAGAGACAGAAAATGGGGGGGGGAAGGGGTAGTAAGAAAAACATTGTTATTAAAATTCCGATCAGCCACCAACAGCAAAAAAGCTAAACATATACCACAAGCAAATTAGTAAGAAGGTTGATTTTCCACTCCACAGCACTGGGGGAGGATCAGGATTTTTAAAAAGTATGTATGCAAATCTTGGAACTGTTGAACATTTCTACACCGCTGGGGACAGTGAAAAATTACATGCTGCTTGAAAGATATGTAGGTAGAAGCTTTTAACCAAAACCACCTGAAATCAAGTGAATAAAACCAATTCCTAGAAGTGAACGTGTTCCAGAAATTATCTATTTAAAGATTGTATCAGCAGTATTAACCATTTTCAGAGAACTCTCCTATACTTTGAAGACTAAGTACAAAATATCTTGGGGAGCTGCTAAGTAAGTACTGTCACAACGCTTGCTTTTTCCATTTCACAAGATAAAAAAATCCCCACAACCTTTTGCCTTCAGGTGACTCAAACATATATCCTCCAAACACCAAAGTAAATAATTTTTTTTCAACAAAATATATCCTTTCAGTATTTTGATTAAAATGCCAATAAGATAACATGGCTACTCTTCCTTATATACACTGCATATAAAAAATTTTTTATTGGGGGGGGGACAACTAACACAGGGCTGAACCTAACTTCAACTATCCTGTATTTCAAACAATATGCCCTATATACGGCTATCTGCAAGCAGTCAAGCCTCTGCTGTGCCCATCTTACAGCACCACGGTGCTGCTCTCCTGCAGATCACACATTTAAGGTGGTTATTAGTACACACAGAAACAATATATAACTAAGTCTATCATGTTACACAAGAACAACAGAAATGTGTCATCTCCCTGTATATAGTAGAGCCTTCTAGCAGAAAATACTGTTTTTCCAATACCCTACTTCCCCCTTCTTTCTTTGAAGTATTTCATGTTGCTGAACACAGTCATTGAAAACAAACTACCCTATATACTAGAGTCCTTGAGGAAATTAAAAAGATCTCCTGGCCTTGTGTTGGAAACATGTATTCTATGCTTGAACTAAAATCCATTTTCTGAAATTCAGAATTACGGCCACAGATATTAATGTTTAGCTTAGACAAAAGTTCGTCCTGGCTCAGGATTTATACTCTGATTTATGAAACTAGACAAAAACACCAAGATGCACATCAATAGGCCAGTGGTGCACAATGGGATGCAGACCCCCATTCCCAAAGCGTGAACTGCTTAGGACAAGGGAATTAATGCTGTGAAGAACAACAGTCTTGAGCTTGCCCCTCACCTTATTTGCCAGGACACCTCCATGGGCAGCCTGAGTATGAGCCAGAGGACACAAGAGAAATTAATCCTATGGGTAAACCTTTGCCATGTAGGAAAGCTAGTTTCATTTGCGTGAAGGAATTCACCTTGTAAGAGTGTGGGGCAACTGCAACAGAAAACAGACAGAGAAACAGAAGAAAAAATTCTAAGCATGAAGATTCTGAGAGAAAAGATTAATGTTGTGAGTCTAGAAAATCCTGCTCTGAATAAAAAAAGACTAGTCTTGGGGAATGGAAGAGAAATAAGAAAAGCAGCATGAAGTCAGTTGTCTTTTTATTAAAGAGACATCTCCAGTTTAATATACTCTATTTATTCAACATCAACATTCAACTAATGCAGGCATAACAGGGAATATTTACCTGCTATTGTTTAGGCAACTAGCAGCAGGAAAGACAACAGGACTGCTTTTTAATTAGTTTCACTGGAGACCTTTGCCATAAAAAATAAAATCCAGAGACTGAAGAGAAGTGTAGTAATAGGAAGATAGGAAAGCTGCAAAATATCTAAAATATGCAGTGGCCAAAACTTTTTACTGCTCTAAAAGATACACCTGTGAAAGAGTAAATTAATTTGTGAAGCTTGTTAAGTGTGTAGGAATATGGCATAAGCAGCCTGTTCAAGTAGGCATATTCACAAAAAGGATAATGTCTGACATGCATTGAGTTGAATCTGAACTCAAGCCAACACAGAAGCAGTATGGGTGAGCAACAGCAAAGTTAATGATATAAGCATGTCCCCAGGCAAAAATCACAACTTGAAGGCAGCCAACTCAATCCATAGCTCTGAAAGCTTTCCTGGACACCTCAACAATCNCTGTTGGGGTTGACTGTCCTTTATTTGCTTACCACAATATAACCTTGGAACTAATACAGGTTGGGCACACTTTGCTTTAAAGGCATTTACAGAACCCAAGATTCAGATACTACAGAATATCCACCAAAGTTCAATGAGTTCTCTGAACAACTACAGCCCTTTGGCACAGAAAACTTCCCCCGGGTAAGTGAAAATCTCACCACAGAAAGCAAGAACTTGTCAGGGGCTACCGTGGGAGCACAGGACAAGCACCCACAGAC